>BHFT01007028.1:2500-13100 GCA_004320025.1 Laticauda laticaudata | reverse complement strand
GTTTCTCTCCGTTTTACATCCTCTTTCCACCCGTTGGTGCAGTGTGACATGGGCTTTACTACTGTTGAGTCATTACAGTCATTTAATGGTTGTATCCCCACCATTGAATAAACAGGAATTTACATCAAGAATTAATTGCAAAACTGTTTGCCTTCAGTCCTTCACTTGGGGATATTGGACTGGAGAAAGCTATATTTATGCCTATTGTGCAGTGGTTGGAACTGCAGAGCCCTTTGTGGGACTGTAAAATACACTGGGGACTTTATAAGGGTGGGGCCAAGACATGGATATTAAGAGAAGGGGGAAAATACAAAAAAACCAAGCATGGTAGCTTTCTCTATCTCCTCTAACTTAAAAAGCTTTCAAATAAGAAAGGCTACTGAGAACCACTTTTTGATTAGATATTCTTCAGATATCAAAAGAGCAGTAAGCCATGGTGAATATATTTGACCTCAAGATCATTGTTCACCTTCATAGCAAAAAGTGCACAGGTGAGCATTTCCAATATACCCTGTGAGCAGAAAGACGGGATATAAATTATGAATACCTCTTTTCTAATCTTTTACTAGTATTCCATTGTATTTTCTTGCACAAAGATATAACTCTGACAAGAAGTAATAACTAATGGCTTATTGGGCTACATAGTTGGCTGACTTTCTGAGCTCTTATCTGATTTTACCTTCTCATCTCAGATTGGACAAAAAGTATAACAAAGAACAATTTTGTAAGTTTGGGACCCATTTGAACTTTTTAAAGGTCAATGGGAATGAGTTGTTAAAGCAAGTAGCTTTCTAAATAAGTAAGCTTTCTAAGCAGTCAGCTGTGTGCAGATATGTACAACTTCAAGCACTTTTTTTAGTAGGTCTGATGGATGATATGAAAATAATGAAACAATGAAAATAATGGTTGGAAACTAATCGAAGAGAGAAGCAATCTAGAATTAAGGAGAAACTTCCTAACAGTGAGGATAATTAACCAGTGAAATGGCTTGCCTCCAGAAATCATGGATGCTCCATTACTGGAGGTTTTTAAGAAGAGGTGGTAAAAATCATATAAAGGAAATAAAATAGAATAGATGGTATAGGAAAATGATATAGGAGATGGTATAGATCAGTGATGGCTAACCTTTTTGGGCTCCTGTGTCAGAAATTGTGTGCACGCTTGCACGCTTGTGTGCCAGCATCCAGAAGGCAATGTGCCCCCCCACACCCCCTACACATGTGCACACAACAGTCGCCCACCTGCTTCCGCTCCCTTACCTGCACTATGTCTCACAGCTGATTTTCAGCCAATTTGGCCTTTTTCGGCCTCCCAGAGGCTTGAGAAAGGCTTCTGCAGGCTTTGCAGACTAAAAACTAGCCCCATTTCATCACTTCTGGTGTTTTCAGAAAAACAGGAAGTGATGAAACGGGCTAGTTTCAGCCTCCAAAACCTGCAGAAGCCTGCAGAAGCTTTCTTCAAGCCTTTGGGAGGCCGAAAAAGACCTCAAATCAGCTGAAAATCAGCTGTGAGATGCGTGCATGCACAGTGAGGTAAGTTTACCTGCAGCTCGCATGCCGGTACAAATGGCTCTGCATACCACCTGTGGCACATGTGCCATAGGTTCGCGATCACAGATATAGTGTTTCCTACTTGAGCAGGGTGTTGGACTAGAAGACCTCCAAGGTCCCTTCCAACTGCTATTCCATTCTATTCTATTCTATGCTGTTCTGTTCTGTTCTATTCTGTTCTATTCTATTCTATTCTATTTTATTCTATTCTAACAAGTTGCCCTCTGAATAAGATCTATTTTGTTGTTGTATGTATATATGAACTTGTAATCTTAGTAAGAGAAAGCAAATTACCTGTTCCCAAGTGAACATTACCTTTTTCTACTTACCTATTACAGTTGAATGCATAGTTGAATTCCAGCATTGGAGGTCACTGATGGATGACAGCAAGGTTTGTTTTATTTCCTTTGAATACAAAGGTCAATTATGGTTCTTGTAGACATGGCAGAGATTGGACCAGTTGCCGTTAACATAATCCTAAACCAGACTGAAAGATAAAGATTTATTTTACAAGAGAAAACCTTTTAATTTCTTCCATACCAAAAAGAAATAAATACTACCTACCTTAGTAGGTAATAATACTACCAGCAAAGGTGGAATGAAACTGACTCCTGACAGCAGAGGTATAGGCCCAATTAATTGTATGAGGCAATCCTGATAAGGGAAAAATCAGCAATACAACTCAATAATATCACTGACATTCTATGTAAATTGGTGATGCACCTAATTCCATCAGCATTCCATTATTCCTTATTAAGAATTCAGTAGTAATCTTTAGTGTTGCTGCTAAGATTTTTCTTAGCAATAAAGTGGCGCTGTTCAAGAAAACTGTTTTTCTTCTTGGGTCCCAAAATCCTAACAGCAACTTGAAGTTCTAGAATTTCCCACTATACAGTTCAAATTTCTGTAAAAAATATTTCATTTTTCCATGGTCTTTTGCCACTATGTAAGCAGGAATCCCACAATTATTGTTTAGGTAAAGTTTGATTTGCCTTTTCTGAACTGCACTGTAACATTTCATCAGTCACAATAATGATAACAAAATAACTGTACATACATAAATAAATAATATAAATACTACTAGTAGCAGCTTTAATCAACACATACAATCAGAATCTCTCTCCTTATCTATTTTAGTCACCCAATCTGTACAAAATAATCTGTACAAATAATCTGTAAAAAGAAAAGAACCACAAAGGAGAAGTGGTTGACAAAGTGTTGGCCAGAGGGTGGGGTTTCAGTGGTTTTATAAGATTCACCATCATGTCTTTCTAACCAATGCATGTCATACTCTTCTACTGATTTGTCTTTATGACATTATGTTGTTTCTTTCCGAGTCCACAGCAGAGGCAGTTAACAGTCATTTTTAGCTGTTCCAGTTTAAACTGGTAATTTTCTGTATTTCAAAAGAGAATTTTTGTCATCGATATGATCCAAGATACTTTAATGGCAGTTTTTGATGGCCATTTAGATTTGGACTACAGTAGAGACTGGATACCTGGATTCGACTGAGGCAGTTGCCAAAAGAATACTTTTAAGTCTTTCTATAATTCCTGAGTAGCGCTTCCCAAAACATACATCAGATCTATGCTGGGTCCTTATAAACATAGATTTAATGGTTTTTAAAAAAATAAAAATAAAACCTAGATCTGTGTGTTAAAAAACAAACAAACAAGTCTAGCAGGGAGAATGCAGCAAAAAGTCAACTTAGACCTGGAAAAATCACCACCCAGCCCTCTTCCCTGTTTCTTATTGTATAAAGAAAAATCTGATTTTTTTTTTCCTCCTTATGTATGCAGACTCCAAGAGGCAAAGGCTTTTGGGGCAAGGCTTCAAAGAAATAGAAAAGGATATATTTTCTAAGGAATCAAGTAATCTTAGGAAAGAAAATAAATGAAATGCTAAGGTTGTGATGGTGGTGGAACATTTGAAGTGGAAGCCAATCCCTTCAGCATGGGGTGCTGAGGTTGGATTCCTCCCTCAGTTCCTTCTCCAGTCNGGTGGTGGAACATTTGAAGTGGAAGCCAATCCCTTCAGCATGGGGTGCTGAGGTTGGATTCCTCCCTCAGTTCCTTCTCCAGTCAATAATCATCATCAGAAGAGAGTCAAAACTGGTTAATGTCCACATTCCCACTATTATAAATCCTAGAGGGGGAAGGCAAAGATTTGGAATGATAGGTAATGCTATTACTTATTTAGATTCCTTTCCTTGCCAAGTTTATTGATAGGAAAATAGAGGCCTGCAGTCTTAGGCTTGCTATAGTTCTTTGGCTGAAATGAAGAATAACACTAGTAGAACCCATTGATCTCAGTGTAATTTAATTCCTTAGTAAATAAAGCATTTGTCTATTGGACTTCTCTGAATCCTTGCTCATGTTATTGTATTAGCTTGTATTGAACAAAAAAGTAAGCATGTTCCCAGAACACTGATAAACACAGAGACACAAAGTCTGCAAAACTTTGGACAAAGATGCAGTTAGGATCAGTTAAGAGACTAAGAATTAGCAGGATGGATTTTGCTGAGGCATCCATCTCAATTGTTATAAAAGCAGGCTTTGAGAAAGATGGAGAGTGCCCAGTTAACCATCTTCAGAAGTCATTAGCAAGACCAGAAACTGAATCCTGGGGAAAGTAAGCCCAAAACAAGTATATAAACAGCCAGTTGGAAACCATTGTCACAAAATGTGTTACCTAAAACCTGAGAAATTAAAATATTTTCTTTTTGTGTGTTTTTCCAGGCATATACATAACTCTTGCACTACAGACATGTCATAACCCCCATCCAAGGACACCCCAACTTCTCTGACTCTCAGTGTCAACCTCTGCCTGCATTCTATTTCAATGGACAATATTTGGGCTAGGCACCCAAATACTAAATCTTCAACTTAGAATTTCAGTGCTCATATTCCTTTTCACTTGTTTCTGAGTCTTTGAATTGCTTTTAGGTTGTTCTGTGTACATAGAATTCCTTACCACTCCTTTTGGTAAAATTACTTAGCATGACATTTCTCACTGCTTAATCTGTCATTTGACACCAGAGGAATCAGGACTGGGAAGAGTTGTGTCTATTTGAAAGCTGAATGGATGAATCTACTAAATGTAACAAAGAAGCACAGAAAAAAAATCAGCTGAACATGATAAAAAGAACATGATAAATAAAACAAGACCTGTCTTGCATGTCTAGTTTCCCTGGGATCCTTTTTGTGGATATCTTTTCTTTGTCATGCAATGGCTGTCTTAAGCAAGGAATGAGGATTATCTATGTTTGTATGTGTATTGTCTATCTCTCTTTAATATGTTCTTCAGTTCAGTCTTTGTCAACAGAAATGGCTGCTGCCCCCTATTTCCTAGTCATACCACAACAAATTGAAATAATTTACTACATATTTGTATTATACTGATTTTACAGTAGATAACATCAAAATGGCACTACGTAACCTAAAGTCATCTCTCCCTATTAGCCCTGATGGAGTATATGCCTACTTTTTTAAAAACCTGCCACTGCCCTAGATGAACCTCTATGCACAATCTATGTGGTATCTTTCAGAACCAGCTCCTTGCCTGACTTATGGTCATTAGCCACAGTCATACCTATTTTTAAAAAGGGAGATCCTAGTCTAGAAGAAAATTATAGACCAATCTCATTGTGTTGCATCACCTGTAAAGTCATGGAATCAATTATAAACCAATCCATCACCGTCCACTTAGAAACAAACAACCTGCTCTCTAGCATGCAGTTTGGTTTCAGGAAAAAAAATTGTCCTGTAATCTGCAACTCCTACACTGTAGAAACATTTGGATCACACATCTTGACCAGGGTAAAGCAATAGACACAATTTACATAGACTTCTGCAAAGCCTTTGATTCAGTGGTGCACGACAATCTACTGTTGAAACTAAGTTCTTAAGGCATCTCCGGATCCTTGCATAAGTAGATAGCCGCATTCCTGTCAAACAGGCAACAAATAGTCAAAATAGGGAGGGTCCTATCAAATCTAGCACCAGTTAACAGTAATGTCCCCCAAGGCAATGTTTTAGGATGCGCACACTTCTACTTCACATCAACAACCTATGCGATCATATTAAAAGCAGCTGCGTCCTCTTCACTGATGATGTAAAATTATTTAACACTACTGACCATGATACTGCCTTATAAAGTGACCTTGACCATGTGTCCGAATGGTCATGTAATTAGCAACTCCAAATTTCAATTAATAAATGCTCTGTTCTACACATTGGCAATAAAAATCAGAACACCAAATATAAGGTGCGCAGAAACGTTCTAGTAGATGACTCTCACTCTGTCAAGGACCAAGGAGTACTCATCTCTAACAATCTAAATCCCATAGCTCACTGTAACAGCATTGCCAAAAAGGCATTAAGAGTTGTTAACCTTAATTTGTGAAGTGTCTTCTCCGGCAACATTGAATTGCTAATAAGGGCATACAAAACCTTTGGAAGACCAATTCTTAAATACAGCTTGTTTGTCTGGAACCCACACTGTATATCGGACATTAACACAATTGAATGGGTTCAGAGGTATTTCTCAAGAAGAGTAGTCACAAGAGAATTCCTTATGCCTCCAGGCTTGAAATTTTGGGCTTGAACAATCTGGAACTGTGCTGTCTGATCTAAGCATAATACACAAAATTGTCTGTTACAATGTCCTGCCTGTCAATGATTTCTTCAGCTTCAACCACAATAATACATGGGCAAACAATTGATACAAACTCAAGGTAAACCACTTCAAACTTGATTGCAGAAAATATGACTTCAGCAACAGAGTGGTCAATGCCTGGAACGCTCTACCCAACTCCGTTGTTACAGCCTCAACCCCTCACACCTTCAACCCTCTACCGTGAACCTCACCCCATTTTTAAAAGGTCCATAAAGGGGGCATGCATAAGCGCACCAATATGTCTACTGTCTTTATCTTACTATCCCCATTTATCTGTATTTACTTCCTTTGTTCATGCTTATGTTCATTTTTATAGTTATCTTGTACATGTTTGAGAAACAAATAAAATACAAATAAAATATCTATCTATCTTCTATCATCTATTTATCTAATTTGGAGAATGCCCATCTATCTCACTCATACTGGGCAGGGTACAAATAAAACATGAAAACCATATAAATATGGTTCATCATACTATGGCTTTCTCTACTGGAAATTACAACCTCAGAAAAACACTGATAAAGAACCGAATATAATAAAGCAGACTAAACAAGGCAAAGAAATTGGCTCAGTGCTTTGGGATCAGATTTCATCTGTTAAGATTTATTAGTTGCCTTGACTGTATGTGTGTTTTGCAGCACACTACCCCTGAGAACTTATATGCATAGTTTTTCTAGTGGCAAATTATTTTACATAATAAATAAACTGACATTAAAATCATGACTGAATTATTAGAGATGCCTACATGGGAGATTCCCTCAATTCTTTTTGAGAAGGTTTTTAAGAAGAGAATATTTCAATACGCTTGCTAATTTCTTTAATATGGAAAATTATGGATTACATTTATGTCTCATACTTTGATAAAAACCAGAATAGAATCATTTTTCTATCTCTAAACCAAATTCTAGCCCTATGATTCTATTAAAAATGATACAATTCAGGACAAAAGAAGACTGGGCAAAGCAGGAATATCTACAAGATATGATCAATACAGTCAGGATGTATGCAGTTCAAGCATACATGGGTTGTTTTTTTTATATGTGCTATGTTGGAGGAAAATCATAAGACTGAAACAAGATGATCTTTCTCTTGTGTTAAAATGCAGCACCCTGCAATTGTCTTGTGTGGCTGTTCAATGAAAATAATTGGTCCAAAGAAAAATATTTATAGTAATTTTATATATAAAAAAGACTTTGTATCAGTGCTGAGACACACATTTGAAAAAAACCACTCCCCCAACAAAAATATACTACAATGCGCCACAATGCAGACTTCATCAGCAACCTTCATTATTTTCATAGGTGCTGAAAATAACAAGAAACATTATCTACTATGTATTCTTGCTGGAATTGTTTTAAAATGAGCATAGTTTGCAAGATAAACACTATTTTTTGTCACACAAAATCGTATTTCAAATATATTTGCAAAATTGTTTTGGAAAATTTTAGTCAACTTTCACTTGGTCAGAATACAAGCATTTTATTAAGATACTCTTGGATTCAATTTGATCTTCAGTTGAAATGTCTGAAGAGCTGCAGCTGTGAATCAAATTGGCCTTGATATAGCAATGGATTGATTCAGTAGAGACCAGTTATTCTTAAACTTGATTCTCAACTAAGATGCAATTCCCAAGCAAACTAGCCTCTGAAATCTGCACCTCTTAAAGAAAGGTGTGTTGATGATTCTCAGTCATCGATATAGAATTGTCTGGAAATTGAGTCATGGCAAGGTGACTTCTTTTCTTGTTAGAAATGTTTCAAACAAAAAGAAGAAATCCAATTGCCATCACTCAGCTTCCAGAAACATCTTAAAGTTACAAGTCTGAAAAACACTGGTATAGATCTTTCTAGATTAAGAGTCATTGATTTCAGATCAATGGTGGAATTCAATTTTTTTTACTACCAGTTCTGTGGGCATGGCTTGGTGGGTGTAGCAGAGAAGGATACTGTAAAATCTCCAGTCAAAGGTGATGTTTGCCAGTTGTCCGGACTACTCAAAATTTCCGCTACTGGTTCTCCAAAACTGGTCAGAACCTGGTGAATACCACCTCTGTTTCAGATGTAGGCTTTTGCCGATACCATTCTTTTGTTCATGTGCTTTCTGTACACCTATTTCTGACCCAAGACCATTTGGCTAGGAGTCACAAACTGTGGAGAACCGAATGCATGATGAAACTTTAGGTGTTCTGTTTCTGCTTCCTATCCAGGTTTTTCAGATTAACCATCCGCCAATGCCATAGATGTTCAAATGAGAAAGCAAGCATTTGTTTGTGGAGATACACATTCTGAAGAAACCCTTGTATACAGTGGACTTTTGTGGTCAGCACATAAGATGATCAGCAAGGAAAATACCTGTATGAGAATATCTTCCACAATAAAAGTATAGAATTTAGCTATCACCTTTTTTTAAAGCCTTCCTCAAGTGTGATTCCTTAGTGTGATTCAGGTGTTTGGATTTTCAATCTTAGACTCCCCTAGATTGGGAAGGCCAATTTGGAAGCCATAATGTTACACATAACATTCAGGCAAGCACCCACATTTCCAAAGCTGTTAAATCTAGCAGTGCTAATTCCTTCATAACTATTCTTGTTCATCCATTGAACAATAACTCAAAGGAAAATAAATTTCTGCAAAATGAAAAAAAGCTTTAAGCATTTGCCTCCCCCCTTATACACTAGTAAATCAACTGTAACCACTTTTTTCATTGAAACTATTGGTTGACCCATTGCTGTAGGTAAGGTTATATCTTTTTAGATTAGATGGGTGCCTTGTGGAGATAACATACCTTTTCAAATATTGCAAGCATTCAAAAATGATAGTATACAATGGGAGCGGCCTGTTTGAAGCCTTGCACTCTTTACTATTGCCTCTCATTTTACCTACCTGTGCAAGGAACTACAAGCCTTACCCGGAGAGGAAAAACACAGAGCTAGTACTGGTCCCTAAGAACGTTCTTATCAGTTATTCTGACACAAAGTTAGCAACCTTTTGTACCATGCAGATTGCTTCATTTAACAAGAAATTAAATCACATTGCTCTTGTCCTATTGCTGTGTGAAAGCCAGCAGTTCCTTTATTGCTCAATTACGCAGTTGTTATTTATGTTTAAAGTGACATTTTAAAAAGTGGATAGAATTATTTCAGATAAATAACCAGTTGAACCTGACTTCTGTCAAACTTGATACAGTAAAATTAACAATGCCAATTGCAATTCCTATTCTGCTTTCTGAAGACAAATTATGTAGCCGAGAGAAAAACTAATTGGTTTTCCCTGTCCCATGTCTTCCTCCATTCTGAGGTACCTGTATTTGAACAATGGGAGATCTTTAATTCTGCCATGAATGCAGTTCATATCAAAGACATATAATATGCTTCATCCTATACAAATGACAAATGTAAATAAATAAATGTAAGTGAACAAGTTGATATCCTTTTGGTGTTAAGTGTGGATCTTGATGAAATATGCACAAGGATCAACTCTGGATTCATGAATCAGACTGAGATCTAGAAACATCATGCAGGAAATCTATTTTTGTATTACAAATACCTTAATTTGGGAACAATCCAAAAGTGCTTTCATGAAGTTTGCTGATCTCATCAAAACATTTTGGGACCCTCAAAATGTATATTGCTTTCTATATTTTTACCATAATAGTGATATTTAATTAGAGATTGAAAAGTAATACAGGAAAAGGCATTATTTTTACCAGCCAAATGTTCTTTACTTCTAAACCTTAACTTCAAGTTTTCGTTTATTCTGAAATTTGCTCATTTGTACATGAGTTTCCTTCTCCTTATTCCAAGGATTAATAAGAAGCGGGCAGAATCCCCCCTCCCCCAAAGAGCATGTCTGGCAATAATCAGAACCAGAAACTTGGCTTCCTGAAATGTTTTGATCAAATGTTGTATGCCCTTAAGGTCAGTATTTTCCAGTGTCTTAGAAATAGAGTATATAATAGAAACAATTGGCAGCTAGATATTTCTGATTTTGCTTGATCTCTAATATTACTTCTGCATTCAGCTCCTCTCTCTCTCTCTCTCTCTCCCTCCCTCCCTCCCTCTCTCCCTCCCTCATGTAGCTGTGTGTGAGAGAGAAAGAGAGAGATACATCTATATATAATTCTCTGCACATGTTGACTGCATTTAGGAAATTAAAAATGGGAACCTTTTATAACGAATAATTGATTTATTTAGATCTGAAAAATCTGCATAAGATCATTCAAGCAGCTCATTTCCATTGTTTTAACACAAATACATGGGCTTCTGAAAAGAGACAAATAATGGAGCTATAGAGATGAAGCTATCACTATACAAGATGCTCCAATTTGGGATGATTTGGAGGAGGATAGGAAGACTCAATGCAAGGCAACTGAAG
>BHFT01007027.1:0-39122 GCA_004320025.1 Laticauda laticaudata | reverse complement strand
TTGAGAGTGGATAACAACAGATGGAACATTTTTCTCGTCCGCTGTGTCCTTTTTACAAATGTTTTGCATCCGTCGGCAAGTGTGACAGGGCCTTAAGGTCTTGGTAGAGGAGAATATTTGTAGCTCAAGGTTGAAATGAGGGATCCTTGGTGCTCTCTGAGCTTGGTTATAAGAACACTATTTAGACAAGCACAAACAGACTACAGTAAACACTATTTAGACAAGCACAAACAGACTACAGTAAACCTGAACATCAGAAAAGGGAAACAGATCATTTATGCAACATTTTCCAATCAAATGCAATTTCATCAAAAAGTGCCTGACCATTCAACCCAATATGGGACAACCAACATAAAGTATAAAAAGAATAACAGTGCCATACATCAAATACATCCTAGAAACCACCAACAGATTATTTCACCCACATGGTATCAGCATAGTTTTCACACCAACTAAAGCCCTCCAAAAATCCTAAGTAAAGGTTCAGTAGCCCCAAAGAAAAAAATTACAGGAGTCATTTACAACACACACTGTAAAGACTGCAACAGCCACTACGTAGGACAAACAGGCAGAAGACCAGCAGAATACATCCATGAACAGCAACTAGCTGTCAGAATATATGGTGAAAACTCTCTTATTTCACAAGACATAGACAGACTTAACCATAATTTCAAGTTGTGATCATCCTAGACCAAGCCATGTCCCAAAACACTGGAGAATTTCTGGAAGCCTAGCACTCAGAGAAATCAGCCATACAAAGGCACATAGACAAACTACTTTTGCATACCATACAAAGGAGATACTCATAAAGCCCAAAAAGGAACAAAAGGACCAAAACATCTCCCCACCAGCAATCAACACCCTGATGAGCACAGATTCACATCAGACCAACAAGATATAAATAATACCCCAATCAAAGAACTGCCATCAGTAAATAGGCCAATCAAAGAATCACCAAAAATTTCCCACCAATACTGACAGGGAAAGTCACCAGAATATAAACTGAGAGCAAATCCCACTCCCTACTAGCACTGATGATCTTACCTAGTAACTGGTAATGAAATGACTACACAAAAACAGTCAGATATGTATAGGAGAAGGCCCTATTTCAGGTAACTTGGATCAGAGCCACTGTGGATGATGAAGAACTAGCATAATATGTTCACATTGGCCAGGATAGTACTCAGCTGGACAAATACATCACCTACAAATAGCATCTCCATCTTGTCTGGCCTTCATCCAGTCCAATTTTTTTGCCCAAGCCCTGGATCGAAATGCCCACTGTTTCACCTATAAGGATAATTTGGAGAGGAAGAGCTGCATATCTTCTGCATATGGAAGGTACCTCGACCCACATCTCCCTATAACCTAACCCAGGGGTGGGATTCAATTTTTTAACAACCGATTCTGTGGGCGTGGCTTAGTTGGTTGGCATGGCTTGGTGGTAATGTGGCTGGCTGGGCGTGGCCAACTCAACATCACTCACCTCGCCTGGCCTCTTGTGACTGTAGGGATGCTGCAACAGTTGTAAGTGTGAAAAAGGGTCATAAGTCACTTTTTACAGTGCCATTGTAACTTTGATAAGTGCTATGTAAACTTTGACTGGTCATTCACATAAGCAAGGTACCACCACCCAAAGGAAGGGGAAAAAGAACTCCAACGAATACGTTCCTGAGACAAGGAAGTTGCTAGTCCTGCAAGAATGTAATAGGATTAACAAAGAGCACAGTTACTGTAGCAATACTTGAACTATCTGCAAGCCCCACTCCTCAGTCAAGTCGCGATCCCCAACTGGTAGTTATAAGGAAAAGCAACTGAAGCTGTCACATTACTCCGAGAGAGACACAAAACGAAGCCAAGCGATGAAGAGTGTGAGGACTGAGTAATTTGGTCGAAATTGTTCACGCCGGAAAAAACTGTCCAATTTATGCAGGAGGAAACCGAATAACCAAAGATCCTACATAGTAAATCTTGAAAAACCTCAAAAAACATACATAGACATATACCATAGATTAAAAGCATAGTGTATGTAGGGCTGTTCGAGCTTGGTTCGGTAGTATTTTCCCACGTATTGTAGTATATGCAGGTCTTGTGTTTGGGTTTGCCCATGTAAAAGGCGAGGTACATCGCCGCGTGCAACAACGTATGTAAATACAAGACAGCAGACGAGAAAATTTCCAATCCAGTTGTTATACTCTCAAAAGTGCCCCAAATTGCATAAACAGAAGGACAACACGGAAAGAAACAGACCGAGGGGATGTAGCCAGGATTTAAGCGGATGCTCACAAGAGTAAGCGGATGGAGCGATGGAAAAGCGGAGTGAATCGCAGGCTTCCGGGGAGAAATGCGAGTGACGCGAAAGTGGAAGCATGAATGCAGAGCGGATGCCCTGCGATGAAGTGGTATGCATCACGGAGTGCCTACAGTATGCAAAGCGTTCACTGCGCATGTGCGGGAAGGATGCATTTGCATCACCCTGCAGATATAAAGGAGGCGTCGCAAGCCAACTCCATTTCAGAAAGATGCTGCAGAACACATCTCACCAACAACATGAAAGAGGAAGCCTGTGCCTACTCTGCAGCCTGGAAAGAGAAGCGGACCAACCATCCCACCCGGACTTGCCTGCTCTGCTGGGTTTGCTGCTTTGCTGACTGCTGGTGCTGTTCTAGCCTGGATGTGGTGCTTCGCTGGTCGACTCTGCGTGGTTGCCCCCCCCCCTTGAGCACCTCGCTGGCCTAGCTGGTGCTGCAGTGCTCATGTCTACGCTGGGTGATGCCGTAAATGCATTGTCGCTGCTGGTCTGCTGGTGCTGAGGCTGCCTGCTGGTGCTGCTGGTGTTGCTTGGTCTTGCGGTGGCATGCTGTGCGAGGTGGTGACTAACTACTGTGTGCGCTGTGTGCGGCTGGGTCGGGTGGACCACTAACATACAAAGCCTAGCTGAATGAGACCCAGAGGCCTGCCAGAGAGCGAGAAGAAGCATTGACGATGTATAAGGGGATAGAGGAGAATTTTGCAGAGGACATAGATTGAGCCGAATGCTAGAGAATAATAAATCTGGCGGAATAACAGGTTAATAAAGATCACCAAGCGAAGCAGGCGGCTGAGGACAAGGCGGGAGCTGGTCACTTGGATGTCTCTCATGTGAACACATCAATTGTACGGGAGCACTGAACAGTTGGCAGGCGCGGTCAGCAACAACGGAAACTACGTGATGTCCAAGTGAGTTCCTTGGCAGTAATACCGCACCGAGAGCAGCCCTGCTACTATCCCACAAGTAGCCGTCTACTCCTGGAAGAGTATGTCGAAGTATCGAGCTTCAGACAAACCAAAGTCAACTCAGCAGGCAATGGACGATCAGTTGGACAGAGGGGGCACATAAACAACAAGAATAAATTCAAGAAGCAGGGGGCAGCGAAGACAGAAACTTGAATAGAAAAGAGAGTTCTTTAAGATAATACAATTTTTAACAAATTGATATTTGTTATAAAGAAGTCTTATGCACCCCCCTCTCAAAAACGCGAACCGTTGACCATCCAGTCTGCTCCTCCACCAAGTTATGTACAGCACTTCCGCTTCCACAGGCCTCACCTACAAGGATAACGGCTACCAGAGTTCCAGCGCACAGGCAGCCCTCCCAGTCGCAGGCACAGGTTCCTCGCTGCCAAGGTGCCAATATAGCACCAATACACCGATGCTACAGTGCATGGGTGCATCGATACCCGACAGATTGCACAGATGCCAACGTGAGCACAGATGCCACGAAGCCTCACCTTGCTCTCCTGCAGACCAGCCAGCCCCACTACACTCTCTTCTCCACCCAACCAAGCCGGCTCAGAACATCTGTCAATGGTCTTGGACTGACAACCATGCATGGAGGAGGGGGCCTCTCAACATACATCGGACTGAAGCACTCTCTGAGAGCATTCCTCCAACACCATCCATTGTGTCTCATCTCGGCCAGCACATTGGTGCATTAGACAGAGTCCGCAGCATAGCACGCTCACAGCACCTGACCACTTCACCCATGAGACTATGCATGCCTCAAGTGAACGTGAGAAAGTGCCAGAGACATGGGTTGCTACGTTTTATTTATCTTTGCTTGGGACACTTAACTTGGTCAATTTTGCTTTACGGTTGTTGTTAAAAAAGTTGTCTTGCTTCACAACTTGGTTCAGTCTTTAGTAAATAAAGTCTTGCTGGAAACTTTTAGAAATGTTTAAGCCTTTGCTGCTTGTAATGGTTATCAGGAACGAGCAGGATCCGTGATGATGGCAGGGATATCTTTTGGAGTAGGTAATAGCTTGGGATGGTATGATGATGGTAACAGTGATAAACTCCAGTGCAGCATAGTGGGACTGTATGGCTCACCTCCGCCAGTGCCACACACCTTCATGGCCGTTTATTATCAATAAAATGTATATCATCAATCAAACACATGTCAATCATATAACACAGATCTTTATTAAACGCCCTGTTATTGTATGGCCACTAACATACCATGTGCCCAATCTCATAGTGTGATGAGACAGGCTAACGGAGACATCCATTAACATCACCTCTTGTCTGCCACTTACACGCTCTCAGCTGGGGAGTTCGCACCAGTTCTCGGAGGTTGCGCTGCTTCTTCCTTCACTGAAGGCTCTTGTGGGCCTGCACATTCCTAGTATCTTCAGGTTTCGCCTGCCTCCATTCCCCAGCGCTCCATGTCCCATTGCTCTTGCTGTGAGCCGTCTCCCCCTTGAGCTTGTTCTGTCAGACTGGTAGTAGGGTGGCATGAGAGTGTGCAGGATGCCAGCAAGCTTCCACTGATTGCCTGCACTGTCTTGGGCGATGCCATGGTGTGTAGAAGTAGTTGGAACCTGTTGGCCAGGATGCCATAAAAGTGTTCTTCTCGCCTACCGTTTGCCTCTAGACGCCCTGTAGTTGAGATCTCTCTTCATGTGTGAGTCATCTGGAAAGTGTACGGGCGTTCATGAGGTAGTTTCTTTCTAGAAGGGAGAAGCAGTCATCCACCACACCATGTAAATGAGGGCACATTTGTGTGCCGTTGGGGCAGAGCGGAGGGGGTCGGAATACGGGAACCATAAATGAAGGTTGCGTTCCAGCCCCTCCTTGAGATAGACTTGCATTGTATACTGGGCATCTGAACTTGACCCGTTTGCCTGAAGCATGATGTACATGAAACTTGGTAGTCACACGACCAGGCAAAGGGATGATGCTAAAGAAGCCGTTGTATTTGAAATAATCTGGACCACTGATTGGCTTGGAAGTTCTGAGGCCACGTGCTTCATCTATGGTCCAAAGCTGGGGGAAGCTTCCCACTTCTGTACCAACTGCTCTGCACTTTTTCCAGCCTTCTTCAGTGGAGAGTGCACTGGAGAGCTCCTCAGGTATTCTGATAATGGCCTTGCCAACTCACTTCTGACAAACAATGCGAGGTGTGTGGTGCACCCTCCGGTTTACCTGCAATGTCCTGTTACGTGGTCCCGGAGCAAGGTGGCGTAGAAGTCAGTGGCATTTTCATCCCTCTCTCAGCTGGCTATTGAGAAGTTGGTGTTTGCCTTGGTCAACTGGTCTTCAGCCACTCACAACTTCATTCAACATGGCTGGTGCAAATCCCTCATGAAGTGGGCGGAATGCACGCACGAGTCTTTCATCCTCACTCCACATACATACTTGTCATTCAGGTCGTTAACTCGGCTTTCTCGGACTCCATCTCGGACCATACTCTTCTTGAGCTTCTTTTCTTGCAAAGAACAGGTAAAGAGCCTGTATTAGGGGCTTCACACTGTTTTGGAATGAATGCCGCCCAAAAGGAGTGCGACTATCCCATGTGGAAATGACCTGGAATGCTGTGGCAAGAGCAAGAGCAAGGCTGAAATGAGGTGTGCACACCTACGTTCTGCTGGACTGAAAGTGAGATCCAGGTAGTTTCTCCCTTTTTTATGGGAAATATAGGTTTTCGCACTAGTGTCCTTTCCGCATACCTACTAAATCCTCCAGACATCCCTAAATAATCAAGATGAATGTCCCCTATCCGAGACGTTTTTTTTCCCGTTTAATTTTTACTATGCCGAGCGCATACTCAATTTCACTGTCTTTCTACTCGTGCTACTTAACCCGTGTTGTTCCGTTACACGCTCGCTGTCCACTGGATGGATGTGAGTTGTCGGATGCACAGCAGATCTAAAGATAATAGCGAACGGTAATAGATGATGACGGACATAATAACCGATTTGGTTCCCCGTATGCATAGCAGATGTAGAACGGACGTGTTTGGATACTTCTTCACTCAAAAAAGAGAGAGACTTTTTGAGACGGTGAAAATCTTAGTAGACAGATGCTGGATGGATCAGAGATTTATATATCATGGATGCAGTGAAGTAAACACGGCCATGCATCGCGTAACCAACGGATGGCAGTATTTCCTCCATTTTACTCCTCTTCCATCCATTGGTGAGTGTGATATGGCTTAAGATGAGAACAGATCAGAAATTGTATTAGATTGTATCAAACTGTATCAAGAAGCCGATGAATGGCAGAATGAGACGCCCGAATGTTTCTACAACTTTTAAAGCAACAAACTATAATGAGTTTTATTTAGGATGTTGTTCACGGATAAGCATTTTTTCTGGGGCGAGAGATGTCTTTGGCCTATGGACTGATCTGTGCTGGTGTGGGTGGGAAGTGCATGTAGATTGCGGTTATGTATGTTATTTCCTTTCTGTATGATGTGTGCCTTGGAGCCATGGATTATTTTTGTATACTAAACATCAGAAGGGAAGTTATTGTTAGCTCCTTTCCATGGTGAATGTATTTTGGGTGTATCTCACAGCACACCCAGCAACAGATTAAATTCCATAGCAAACACTCATCTCAACAAAATGCTTAGATGAACAACACTAAACACCGAACCACACACTCCACTAATGTATAAAACCACAATGATTCCCAAAACAGATTACCCACCGATAATCAAAAAAACCCAACCAAATCAGAAGAGAAAAGAGATGGCAAAGACCTCTTCCATGTATAAAAGCACTAAGACAAATCAGGAAATCTACAAAAACACAACATAAAACAGAATTCTGCAAAATAGAAAAATATCCAAATCAAAGAAACCTACAGAACAAAGCGAATTAGAAAAAAGGAAGCGTACAAATCCCCTGCACTGCCTGCCCATCACATACATTCAGACAAACTAAACAGAGAGTTAAGTTGATCTTGAAGAACACAACGAACAATCAAAAGAAGAACTGACCCTATCCCTTGGTCCCAACACTAAAGCCACAGGGAACAAAGAATTGACTTCAAATTACCGAGCATATGCCAAAACAAACATTCAAACAACAGATAATCAGAGAAGCATAGAAAGAAAACGCCCACCATGCCATGAATAAACGAGATGAATACCTTCCCCCCTACCACCATTTGGACCTGCCTCATTAATAAATGATACTAAACCAGATGAATGACACCAGACCAACCTACGAGGGCCAGCGACAAGATGCTACGACTACATTTCCACATAGAAAAAAGACTCACAACCACACAGAGATAGACACGACATGGACCAAAGCGACCGCAGCTGCACACTACCCGCTTCACACCCTCTAGCCATACGAAAGCGAACTGACACCCACCATGAGATGTGCACACCACGAACGTGAAGCAAACAACAGATCAACATCACCACTCAATCTCCCAGCAACGGAACGAAAATAACTAGCACAAACCAAGGCTCACGGTAACAGAGCAAAACCCTGCAAATCAAACACAGCACACCCCTCCCTACAAATAGAAAACAAGCAACCCCCACCAATGAGAGACATCCTTTCACCAATCAGAACACACCAACCCCCCACCTATTCAAGTTCATACCCACTAGCATTAAAAGGAAGGCAGCTGCAAGCTCACATTATTGAAGAAGACAGAGCGAAAACAAGCCTGAAAGATGATGAATGAGACTTTATCGAACGTCGCCTATAGACTTCTCATATTTTACGACGGAAAAACGCGAATAACAAAGTATCCATATATTGCATTATGCTCAACACACACACACATGTATTGTTTTCTTAAGTTCCGCGGGGTATTCATTATGCTGTTAAGTCTTTGTTCGTTGTTTTTTTTTTTTGAAAAAGAATTTTAAATTCATGTCTTCTAAGAAACATAATTTCAAACTTTAAAACATCTACTCAATATAATACTCCGGGTGTGTCGGTTGTCAATCTAGTTTTGTGACTTCATTTTGTAAGTCTAAGTTATCGTTTTTATATTGCTGGCATAACATTCATATATCCATCATAATCCTAAAATATTACTAAAAAGAAAATAAGTAATTAAGAATTTTGTATTTGACTATACTTTAATCATCATGCTTTGGAGATATCATACTTTAAACAATTTCTATTCTATAACAAATAAATAATCATAACAAATCAATCCCTAAAAAACTTCCTTTAAATGAAAGTTTATGTTCTCTTAGTCGATTTATCATCTAGCCATCTGATAAAAAAGATCCATTCATAAAATTGTTTTATTTCTTGCTTCTAATTTCGCAATGCTCAATCTACTCATCTCAGCACGATTCATATTTCTTTAATAAATTCTTTCCTGTTACAGGATTTTCCTCATTCTTCCAAATTTTTAGGCAAATACATATCCTAGCCGCTTGTAATAGACATTTACAACAAAATATTTCAAGTCCTTTATATCTGTGTCAGGTAAATTCTCATACGAAAAAATCTCTGGTTTCAAGTCTATTGTGTTTCTTTGTCGATTTTTTCCAACTCACATTGTGAAAGTTTTTAGTCCTAATATATTTCTGGCAATCCTCACAAGTCAGACATATGATAGTTAGCAGTATATGAGACATATTTCCAACAAATTTTCACGATTTGTTTGAACCATTCTTGCTATCTTTGATCGGAATAAGTGCACCTTAAAAACTCTTATACAAGTTTTTCTTTATATGCTGTTGACATGTCATTTTATAATTTTTGTAGACAAGTTTTTGCCATTTTCTTCTAAATCATCCCAATTCCAAAATCTCGCCCAAGCAATCATAGTTTCCTTTAAACTTGTTTTGCTTAACTATTCAAAAATAAACCATTATAATTTTTTTAATCACATTTATCAGTACTCGTCAAATATTATTAAATCAAGTTGCAAGAATCTTCGCGTTTTAGAATCTTCATCATATCTTGAGTGTATTTGCGCATATAAAAACCTAATTCAGGCCTTATACTTTGTCCTCTCAGCTTTGAAATCGATTAAGTCCACCCTTTTCAATCTGAAACAATTCCATATTCTAACTGTTTGTTCCTTTTATAGTCATAGATAGGAAAAATGCTCAATAAGTCGACGTAACCTAATGGAATTATTCAAATCACATGTCTTTTATCTTCTCCATTTAAACACAAAGAATCCCGTAATATGTTCTGAAATACCCTGTTGTTTTAGTTCCTGGTACATAAAAAAGCATGCAGCCAACGTTATATTTCCTGTTACTAAATCGTAAAATCTAATGCTTTTAATCAGTTTTTTTTCTTTTCATGATTATGGCTTTAATAATATTGATGGTTCACTCTCGTGGCCTCTCAACTTTCACGTTGTTCTTTACTGATCTACCTTCAACTAAACTCATTTCTCTTTTAATCCATTGTCATGCCTTGAAATCAAGTTATGAGACTCTTTCCTGCCTCCTTGCTTACTTCCAAAAAATATTCTCATAGAAAGTTTCTGCTTTTTTTCAATCGAACAAATTCTATGTCTCTGCTCTTGCACGTAAAGATGAATCCTTCGGTATCAGCATCTTAGTTACACTTTCTATTTCCAGTACATTTTGGTCAGAAAATCGGTAATCTCTTCTCATTCTCTGCACTCTTTAGGTAGTTGTTTTAAACCGAATTCTTTTGCCTTTATAATTATCATGTTTCCTTCTAACCACTTGTAAATTTGTGTTTTTGATGGATTTTTTTAGTAAATTAATAAGGACTTTCCTTTGGTAATTTTTTTCTCAACGCATATTTGTATAAAAACTCAGATTACCTGATCTACTCCATCTCATCTTTTCTTGTACTTTCCAGAAACAATCTGCACATTTCTTCTATATCCGCAGCCAAATAATTTTTCGTCCTTTTCCTCTCATATTTTGAATCTTAAGATAAAATTCTGACCTTTTCCATCTCCACTCAACTCCAAATTTTTTCTTGTTCTAACACACTGATAATCCTAGTGTCAATATTTCAATCTTCTCCTCTCTTGTTTCTCATCTCAATATTTTTTTTGGAATCCTCTAACTCCCATCATTTGTTTATATTTTCCACTTTTTCATCCGTTTTCTCTATTATTTGTTCAATACATCTTATTTGTTTCTTAATAGTGTTGGAGATCTTGCATAATCATCTGATAAATTTATTTTCTACTGTTTCTTTATCTTGCATTCAATGCATTGCTGATTGAAATGTGAGTCCTCAGATGTGGGGAAGCAGAGGTAGAAGCAAGAAATTGCCGAATATATTTGGTTTCCTGGTCAGTTTTAATGCTTCAAAGCTTCCAGATTCTCTTTGATTCAATCACAGGTGCTAGAGTAAGCCAATTATAGTCCAAATAAAAAAGTCCAAATTAGTAAACAGGCCTGAAACCCAAGAAAAAAAGGGAAAAAGGAAAAAGAAGGTTCTTCTAAGGTTCTTCTAGAACCCTAGTGCCAAATGAAATTAATCCGACCATAAAAAAGAAAAATAGTAAGATAAAGAATATAAGTCAAAAGGAAAATACAAAGTGATCCAAAAACATAGATGGAAGGAGCAAGAACAAGAAAAATAAAAAAAAGATACGAGCTTGAAGGGCCGTTTCTGTGAAATAAAAAGAAGAGAGACGTAGAGGTTAAATAGTTTACTATAAATAGGCGCTGGCCGAGTAGGAAAGTTATACACAAGTCTCTATATCAATATATATGCCAACTGCAAACTGCACTTTATTTTTCTTTTATCAAGGCTCTATTATACTTTGTCTCTCCTTCTCCAGCAGCATTCAAGCCATTAGCCTCAAACATGTTGAATATTGATCTAAGAGTCCGAAGAAGAAACCATGTAATAATATTGATACTATGGTGGATTCTCGATCTCATATCCTTGCTTATAATTTAAAATTGTCCTTGGAAAAGCGTGGTTTAATTTAATTTTTTCTCTTATACATTTTCTCCCCAGTTTAAATAAAATATTTTCAAGTACCTCTTAGTTGGTGCAAGGTGTGCACACATCTCTTCAATTGTACTCTTTCCCCCCCGCCAGGAAAAAATAATCTTTATTAAAAGAACTCAAACAAGAATAGAGAAAGAAAAAAAAGATAACGAAAGGGGCCTTATCCTAAAAGAAAAATTAAAGCAAACACACAAAGAAGATACAAAAAAATTTATATAAGAGAAATTCAATCCGGTTACTACAAGTCACCTGTAAAGTCTCAAAAAAAAAAAAAAAAAGTAAATAATCCAAGCCTCAATTTGAAGACATCACTTAAAAAAACGCCGCTCAAGTTCCAGTTCAAACAAAATAAAGTGCACAGATATTCTTGCTTTGTTCAGGATGTCCTTTCAAGTTCAACCAATTTTACAAAAAAAAAGAAATTTCTCACAACGACACAAGCACACTTCGCATCAAAGCCACTTTCTTTCTGGAGCTGTTCGACTCGTTAGCAAGCTTTGGAGGTGCCTTTCCGCTGCCAGCAAAAGGGGCTTCCGATCAACAAAGATTTTGCGAAATCCTCTTGGGATCCTGGGAACAGTGCCTTCACAATCCTGTCCTACGGGAACGTGTTTAGGTCCGTTAGGACCCGACAGGGGCGAAAATAATCAGCTGCTATCATCAGAGCCCTCCCCGTTATGATCTGAGCTGTACCCGAGACAAAGCTCCAGCTGCTTCCCCTGTTGTTCGACTTGCTTGTATGGCAATCATTTCGGCAGAATCGTCCATACTGCCAATATATAGGCTCTCTGTTATTGTTTCCTCGGTGTGAGTCTAGCTTTTACAGCTTTTTCAGTGTCTTAAATCATTGGGGGTAATAAGCCTACCTGTGCCAGAGTATGGTTTTTTTCTTTTCATTCTGATTGGTGGGAGTCTTGGAGTTTGCTATGTTCTGCTTGATTGGTGTTTCTAATATCTTCTGCCTGTTTTGTGGCTTTTTTGTGTCTTGATTGGTTGGCAACATTGTGTTCCTATATTGGGCACCTGGGCACAAACTCCAGCTCAAACATACCCCAACCAGGCACCCAGATGAAACCTAGCTTCCTAACAAATGATAACTGTCCATTTACTCGGAGCCAAGCTGCACTAAAAACCTCCAATACAGGAACACAATATTGCCAGCCAATCAAGACACAAAATATATATACACACACACCCAAACCTGGTTCTCTTGCTGTTGATTAGTATTCAGATAAATAGACCATCTGTGGAGTGCTTCTTCTAAAAGGGAGGACTTTCATTTCATGGTACAAATTAGAGCATATGCATAGAAACTCAATTCCTAGAACATCAGCTTTCATGTCTCCTCTATAACTCTCTCCATGGCCTCCTACTGGGATTCTGTCTACCATTGTCACGATAGTTGGTGCTACCTACCTGTCATGCCACAGCATATAACTTTTATACACTATTGTTACTCTCTAGCCCCATCTAGTGGCCTGAGGGGCAAATATGCCCCAACATACTATCTGTATATACTAGAGTTGTTGCACTCTAGCGCCATCTACTGGCGGGAGAGTCACAATACCAAGTATATTGTTTGAAATTGACCCAATCGACTTACCCATCAGCCCGCACTCTCAAACTTAGTTGCACGGCAGGAAGCCAGACTCCATTTTCCTTTAGTATTTGGAGAAGGCAGAAGTACAAAGTAGAATCCATCTTAATCTGTGGTACATGATCATCCAAGGATAAACCCACACCCCACACACAGAGCATCGCTGATTAGATTTAAATTTATTGTATTTATTAATTGTTATGTTCAACAGTAACTCAATACTGTCCATCTTGTACTTGATTCTCATTGTATGTATTCCTATTTTCCCCAGTTTCACCCTGTCCTGTTCTTTCAATAAAGCATTCAGATCTGTGCACATGGTCTGTTATATTGGAGGATAAGTAGGTTCAGCTGCATGTCGAGCTGCACACAGGCTAACATGTAGTGAGGACAGAACACTATCATTTGCCTGTCTGTTTGCCTTTCTATTAACCAGCTGTTTCAGCTTGAGAATGGAATAATAAACAGGTATGCAAGAGAACAGGATTTCAAACAGGTTGATGAGCGCTCTATTTTCAATGTCTATCTGTTTGTCTGTCTATCTATCTCTATCCATCTGTCCATCCATCTCAGATCCAGGGCCTCTTTAGGCAGAAATGATTCTTAGCAAGGTAATGAGTACTTAACTCCCAAATAAGCACACAGAAGATTAAATCTTAGCTTTTTTCCCTCATAGCATACCAAATAAGAGATCATTGGTCTTTTTTTCTCTCTCTCTTCATCTCTGATTATATTCCAGTCTGCTGATGAGAAGATTGAACAATCATACAAAATGTTGTCATGATTTTCTTAACTTCCAATCAAGATGGTATCATGACTTGTTCAGATTTCTCTGGAGCAAGAAATAATTTTACACTCATTCAGAATAAAATCAGACTGAAATACACACAGATGGAAGAGAATATGCTCTGCATGCACAAAAATAGTCTACAAGTGTAGGTTGTGAGGTGGCAATAATTGGTGTAAGAGCCTGCCTCCCCCACATATGAAGAATATATGGCAGAATAAAAGGTTTGGGGGAAAAAAGAGGATGTCATCAAATCTGAAAATCTAAAAAATAAAACAATTCTGTTTGCAAAGAGGTCACCATCCAAAAGCGCAGCTATATCCCCTGTTTGGGGGCTTGTAATTATGATGTCTTTATAAAACCACTGCTTTGTTATAGATAGAAAACTGTTTTCATTCTTATTGTGTCTGAAGACCCAACACTTTTTGTCGAAATATATATAGGGAGACCTCCCCTCCCAAAATTAGCAATAACACTTAGACTTATACACTGCTTCACAGTGCTTTATAGCCCTCTCTAAGTGGTTTACAGAGTCAGCCTATTGCCCCCAGCAATCTGGGTCCTCATTTTACCCATCTCAGAAAGATAGAAGGCTGAGTCAACCTTGAGTTGGTGAGACTCAAACTGCCAAATTGCAGTCAGCCAGCAGTCAGCAGAAGTAACCTGCAGTACTGCACTCGAATCACTGCGCCACAGCTCAATAACAATCTTGAATTGCCTTTACAGATCTTTAGAGAACCTCTTTGATGTTAAGAGTTGGTCAACTTAAAAGTCTGTGGACTCGGTGGATGAAGATTTATGAATGGACACTTTTAAAAATGAGTAGTCATGGAGAAGATTCCAAGCTGGTGGGCTGCCCTCTTAAAGCATATCAGGTAGCATTTCTGGCAGATTGACCATATTTCAGTCTCCAGAAATGAAAGAGGTTTGTTTATATAACAGTACATGAATAGTACATTATGCAAAATGTATTATTTTCTTCTGTTCAGGGACCCTTTACCTTGCCAAAGCTGCAGATGGGTCTTTAAAGCAGTGGTGATTTCTTTGGCCATTCTCACTAAACCTGGAGCCTGAAGCTCAAATCTACCACTTGTAAATCATGAAACCTGTGCAAATCAACCTTGGTTCAGTTTGAATTAGAGATTCAAGTTGTGAAAGGTGTGTGATTAGATTCAGCTTCTGAATCAGAATGGATTCAGAGAATGCATTCAACTTGAGATTTGAGGAGGGAAAAAAAAACATAGTCTATAATGGGGAAGCACCTGCTGCTTTGTTGACAGAATGGGATGAAGAATAAATGAGATGACAGAGCCTTTAGAGGACATTATCTTTTACATGTCTTATTGGATATTTTCAGGTTTCCTGCAATAATTTTAAGGTAGAAATAGCAAGGATGAGGAAAATATAGCAGCATTTGTGGCATTGGATAAAAGCTCCACCCCTTTTAGATGTGATGGCATCATGCACTTAGAAAAGGGGAGGGGCTTTATTCAGTCTGACCATCCTTTGCCCTCCCTGTGGATGTAATGGTGCAGCAGCTTCCAAATAGTCCGCCCAAGATCCTAAAAGAAGTTGCACTGAACCAATGCAGAAAGTACTCTATTCTAGCTTAAAAGACTTTCAAAAACTAATTTAACACATACTTTTCAATATGAAAACCTGAAGAGTGATCACATTGTTAGTTCCTATCTGTAGTTACTGGATTTTATTGGGTGTGGGAGAGGAGCAAGAGGGGTGGTACAGCAGATTGGCAAACTGGACCTTTCCCAGGAAGGATTGAGTCATTACTTGACTTCAACAGGTGCCAGGCTAGATGGGGCATTTCAGCAGATATTGGCTTCTGACAGGACCACTGACTTGCTCTTGTGCAGGTGGTGCTTTCCGATGTCTAGATTTTGTCAGATACCTTGAAGGCTGACATAACCATTTGGCTGCTACTGGGAAGGATCATTTCATTGCTTGCAGCACTCAGTTGTGTTTGGGTTGTAGCTTGCTGGTAACAGAAGCAGTGGTGGGATTCAAAAATTTTTATTACTGGTTCTGTGGGCGTGGTTAGTGGGCATGGTGTGGCTTGGTGGGCGTGGCAGGGGAAGGATACTGCAAAATCCCATTCCCTCCCCACTCCATTAATCCACTTTCCAGCTCCATTCTTCTGTGCAGGGCAACAGAATAAGACCCAGCCCATCCGCTGGGACTCGGGAGGCAGAGAATAGATGGGAATGGGGCCAGTCAGAGATGGTATTTGCTGGTTTTCTGAACTCCTCAAAATTTCCGCTATCAGTTCTCCAGAACTGGTCAGAACCTGCTGAAGACCACCTCTGAACAGGAGGCAACAGAAGCAGGTTAGAAACAATAAGTTGCAGTGCCACAGAAAATGACAGGCCATAGAGGAAGAAGTTGTCATTCATAGTCTTGTTATCGCCTATTGTTAAAAGCAGCATACCACTCTAACTCCCTACCTACACTGTACATAAAGCTGCAAGTCAAGCTGGAAAATTGTATCCCATGTACAACAAACCAGAAAAGCCATCACACTTACAACAGAGCTCAGAAGCATTTGATTTCAGATTTCATTTCCTTTGAAGTGGATCACTGCTTTCATTCACTGAGCTGCTTCAAAAAAGTGATTTTATGCTGTTTTGTGAAATGAAGCACCTCTTTGAAGCTTTGCACTTTAAACCAGCGCTTATATGATATCTTTGTCTCTCTATCTTCGAAACTACCCAAATCCTGGATTGCAGTGTTGGCATCTCATAGAAATGAAAGTGTTTCTTTTAACATGCCTGCTGGCCACTTCTTTTCTCTTGTGCACCAGTCAGAGAGCAGTGTTAGTGATGCCCTTTCCAAGAAACAACAGCTGAGAAGCACCACCATTCTTCCTTCTGAATGATGCTTCCTGCTCTAGTGTTGCCTCGGCTACTGGAAGATATTTTTTTCTTCCCAAGCGGATGGAGCACAATTGGGGCAAAGAAAAGAGATGACACATCTAGGCAAATCTCAGTGTACGGTAATAGCAGATCAGGCTAAGGCAGGGCCAGCTTTGACTGCAGATAGATATTTATCAATCCCTCTGATGCAGACCATGAAAGTGGGGTTATCTGATTATCAACATAGTGTATATTCCAACAGCATTTTTATATACCAGAACAAGAACAACTAAATAGGAAGCACTGGCAAAGGGAAGCTAATCTGTCAATGTTATAGTCTGATTATATTATTGGCCTGTGAAATACCAAATGAATAACTGAGGTTTATAGATTAAGGGAGCTGCATGAAACCAGAATCCTTTCTTTTTGAAGCTTATAGCTTCTTCATTTCATTGAAATCTTCTTAATTTAGGAATTGACAAAACAGAGCAAATGACAGTTTCCCTTTCAGACTCTACCAATCCCTCATAATGACACCTCTGCTGTAAAATGCATTGAAAATTAAGTCAAAAAGTAAGATTTTTTTCTCTGTGATTTAGAAAACAGAAATGTAAATAACATTCTCAGGCAGTCCCCTTCATACAATGGGAGCGACAGTTAAAAGAGGAAACCAAATAATAACTTCAGCAGGGGTCAATTCCCTGTCAAGAGTGCCTTCTTGATGGATGACCTTCAGGAGAGAGACAAAATGAACTCTTGTATCATCTTTCAGTGTCTTTGGTAGCATTTACTGTGGTATCTTTCTGAACTGCCTCCAGGAGTTGGGAGCTGGTGGCACTCTTTTCCAATGAGGACACACATTTATGAGGGCAGATCCAGATCCAGATCCAGAGGTAGCACTGAGTGACCATGTTTTTATGCCTTGATGTTTATACTATTAAAGACATTTTTGTCCCCACTGTAAAATGCTACCTTCATGAAGCCATTTGGAGCAGTCTTTAGGAGTTCTGAATTATGAAGTCACAGTATATAGACATCACCCAGTTCTATTTTTTTGGATATATTTGAGTTCAGAAAGGTCCAAGATTGCTTTTGACCAGTGTCATGTCCTGGAGGGTTGAATGAGAGGCTGATCTGAGACTTAATTATGATGAAACAGAAACATATCTGTGAATGAGTGGTCCCAAGACCCAAGCATGGGGTTGTTAGTTTGTTCTAGATGAGGGTTTATCTCATATATTTAGTCAATGGTGCCATTTATTATCTTTGAAGTCCGGGGAGCCACCATGAAAAGTGACATCTGTTATGAATTTATAGCTAATTCAGAGGTGGAGTAGGTCATGACTGGAAATATATGTCTTGCATAGACTTGTTGTGGTCCGCCGGCGGCCTGCAGAGCTGACAGCAGAGTCGGACAGTGGGGAGGAACATGGGCCAGTCCTGGAGTCTGGGGAGGGCTCAGACAAGGGATCTGCATCCAATATAGAGATGGGGCCAGGGCCACCTGAGAGTTATGTGCTGACTCCGGAGCCTTCAGAATCTGACATCAGCAAGGCAGAGGAACACTGGGAGCCTGTTCCCAGTGTGCGCTTGCGCAGAGCTGCCAGAAGGCAAGAACATTTAAGACAAAGGGGGCGACTCCAGATTAAGGCTTGTGGATGGTTGACCCCTCCCATAAGACATAAAGGATGAGCAAAGGGACATAAGCCTTTTCAGGAAGCAATTTTGTTTGTTCTGGTCAGTTTAAAATTTGGAGCTCCGTGTTGACTTTGTGCTCTGTTTGGCCTTGTACAGCTAATTGACAATTTAGTCATTGGCAGCATTTCAAGTGAGATATAGGTGGGTGCATATCAGCCTTATCCTGAAAAACTGTGGCAGACTTCTGTTGGACTATTCATAAACTGTTTGGGACTCATAATGGACTGTGAATGCATATAATTCACAGCCACTGAAATTTTTAAAAAGACTTTTGGGAACAGCGTGTGATTGTTACTGTCTCAGGAAGTCTTGGTCAGAACAATACTATATTTGTATTGAAAGATTGTACTGATACATACACTATTGGAACATCTTCAAATTCTCTATTAACAAATACATTCTTGAAGAATTTGGGGCTGGGTTATCTGAATCTTGCACCATTAGGTTATAATGATCATCAGACAATTGTGTTGGATATGGTATCCTGCAGAAGAGCTAATGGCTTTAAATCAGAAGGAGAGAGTATTCCTCTCCTCTTGAAGTATCATCCCTTTGCTACATGACAAATATTTCTTTATGGTTTGGTGCATTTTAAAGACCAAATACTGATATTTAATGTTCGATTGATTGTATTGATCTTTATTGATCTTTTGTTGGCTTCGTGAGGTTGCTTTATTGTATTTTATCCTGTTACCTACTTAGGAATATTTTAATATTAAATGGGCTACAAATATTGTCTAATAAATGAACAAGCCAGGATGGATGTCTTTCAAAGAAGGTGAAACATGCATTGGTTCCATCCTTAGGACATATTAATTAATTTATTATGTGTGATATTATGGAATAAGCAGAACTGCTGGGTGGACTATGTTAACTGCTTGTTTCTATAAAGTCAAGTTTCAAATGACTTTCTGGAGAATGCATCATACTTTGTATAAAATTTAATTTTCTGGTCTGGTTCTTTCATAATTGAGCAACTGCGCACAACTTTATTTCAGTTGCACAAGAGCCAAGAGTTCAGTGAGAGTCTTCCTACCTGTTAAGTTGAGCAATTGTGATGGTTCTGAAGAGACTCCGTGTTTTCAGTATAGTTATGGAGACTGGCTGAGAGACAGATTGGCTTGGTTGCTGTTTTGTACAAGAGGACAATAGAGCATTGCAGAACTACTGAGCAAATGGACTGCTACATCACAGCAGTGCTGTTCTTATGTGTGGATAAACCAACATGTCAGTGCACACAGCATGGAGCTGCCCTCCTGGCATTCTTCCCTGGCAAGAAAGCAGATGCCACTAATAAAGTCATGGGAGGTTAACAAAGAAAGGCAGTGGATTTGCTCTACTTGGCACTGAGCTTCAACTTGATAACAATTGTAAGATCCCCGTTCTGAGAAGGAATTGGATAAATTGGAAACAACCCAAAGAAGAGAAGGCAAGGAGATAAGGAATCTGGGAAGTAATAGTTCCTCCAGAGAGTGGAAAAATCTTTACATTACATTCCGGAAAAACTTTGGTGAGGGCAGAGGGAAAAATGGATTCAAATAATTATGCTAATGATGATTGGGCTAATTTATTTCTCCTGTCCTTGTGGAGGAGTCAAGGACAAATAAATGAACTGAAGAAAGTTTTAATATTGCATCATGGGAAAGTCAAATCAGACATTAGAGAAGATATGCCCTGCTTTTTAAATGGAAAGAATGGATTATAATTGATTTAAGTTCAAATAAAAGATGAACCCAAATGGCTTTTGATTTCAGTATATTCTATATATATAAAAATGAGTTTGGTGTAATAATTAAGATGTTAGACTGGAACAAGGAAGACTAAGGTTCAAGTCTCAGCTATTGGTACACTATTTTTCCTCAGACCAGTCTACCTTAAAGAGTTGTTAATGGGAAGATTGTGGCTACATTCATACTTGGCCCATCACCAGTGTGGACTTTTCCCTGCTTTTTGAAGATCAGATGGATAATATCTTCCATTCCCACGTGATTGTGAATGTACCCTGCAGCAATGTTTTCCAACTTTGATTCAAAATGCTATTTTTGAACTTGAGCCATCTCAAACCCTTCAGAACTGATGCTCTCTAGTGATTCATTCTAACCTTGCAGCAGCACCAGCTTTCATTGGTTGCAGTGCCTGGCAGACTCTTTTCCCTTCATCAGCTAGTTGCTGCCCTGGGCAGCCATTTCATCTTGGACTGCAAGTCTTCTTGCTGTCTTCTTTATTGGTGAAGCTGCCATTTTGTATCATTTTGTAGTGGCCTGTTAAGTCAAATAACTATCTTCATCCTCAGAAGTTCATGTTCTGCTCATGCTTTACAAATTCTAATGGGTATTCTTTTAATTTTTGCTCAGATATTGTCCCTTTGCTTCCTATCCCTTGTCCACAGTACTGAATTATGCAAAGCTTCTCTTTCCTTTCTAATTCTTTAAGTTGACACCAAGGGCTGCTTTATTTCCATGAGCCTAAACTTGCTACAAGGTTTTCAGGACCATTGAAAGAGTGCAGAGTAGAGCAATAAAGCTATTTAGGGGACTGGAGGCTAAAATATATAAAGGATGGTTGTTGGAATTGGGCATGTCTAGTTTAATGAAAAGAAGGACTAGGGGAGACATGGTCACTATATTCCAATTTCTCGGGGGTTGCCAAAAAAAAGAGGGAGTTAGGCTATTCTCTAAAGCAGGTGTCGCCAACCTTTTGGACCCCAGGGACCACCAAACTAATAATTTTAAATCCTGTGGACCACTAATTTGAATTTTGACTGATGGTGGTGCAGGAAACTTTGGCCGGGCTCTCAAGAGATGAGAGTGATTCTGGCTGCTTCTCTCTGCTAACAGGCAAAATTGTCTCTAAGTATCAACAGTGAGGTGTCACATAAAATGGTTCATTCTGTATTGTTGAGATTTCTACTGCTTATTGGCCTCAGGTATTAAATCCTGTCATTTGATAAGGGATGGGGAAACATTTACTGTTTTGGCATTTCTTGATTATCAAAGTCACTCTCTAACCAGTATAATAAAATGGAACGTATTTTGGCCATTGTGTTTCAGATTTCTCTTTCTCTCAACAATCCTCTACCAGACCACTATTATGTATCAGCACTGTGCATGGGCCAGTCACATAAAATACCAGAAGCCTTGACAAAAGGCTCTGATTTTGTGACAGGGACCACACCACAAAAACATGACACCTTGATTCACTCCTGTCCATGGAGAAAAAAAAAAACATGCAACACAAGACCAGGAATCTCCCTTCAGACAAAGAAGTGGCATGGCTGGATGCGGTTTTATAACCCAAGTGCCCCAAATGGATTCCAGAAGTTGGGCTTGGGTTGCTCTGATAGACATGTAACGGGGGACAGGACTGAAACGGACACCAGGGAGCTGGCACGGCTTAGAGAGGGCAAGCAGTGCTGGTGGCAGAGGGAGGTTTGGGGTTTTGTAAATTATTTTTTTATTCTCAGAAAAAGCAATTATTTGGGGCCAGAACATTTAAAAACAGACAAATCAACAATATAATATATTTCAGTTTTGCTCGGTAATTTTCCCAGGTCCTTGTAGCTGTGCTTTTAAAAGTTGTAGGCATGTTTCGGCAGAATCTCATCTGGCCATCATCAGGCTTCTGTAATTGTGTTCGTCTGTGAGTCAGACTTTCACAGCCGTTTCAGTTTTAAAATTTGGGGCCAGCCTACTGCTGTGCCAAGAATGGTTTTTTCTTTCATCCCTGATTGTTTGGGAGTCTTGGTCTGGTTGTTTTAATTGGGGTTTCTTGGAGTTTGCTGTGTTTCTGCTTGATTGGTGTTTCTATTATCTTTCTGTCTGTTTTTGTGTTTTTTGTGTCTTGATTGGTTGGCAACATTGTGCTTCCTGTATTGGAGGCTTTTAGTGCATAAGATGTGAGTAACCTGGTGTCTTAATATTCTGTCAGCTTCATGCTGTATTTAATTTGGTTAGGCTGGATTCTACTGCACATATGATGGATTCTGTTGGGATTTTTTGGGTGCCATGGCATACATGAATCCTTTGATAGGACATCTGTTTTCTGTTTTGTTGAGTTTCTCTTGGAAACGTTGTAACTAAATGTTTCAGGTGTTGTGGTGGTGTTATTGGGAATTTCCTTGTCATTTTCTCAATTTTTTTTAAGTTTCTTTGAGAGTTTAATCTATTTTTGTAAGTGGCTTTCAGTTTCTAGCTCTCCAAGTTGTAAGTTGTTTTATCTATCCAATAGTAGTAGGGTGGATTTTGCTGCTCAATTCCAGGTGTAGTGCTATGCAAATCTGTTTAACGCTGGATCTAATTGGGAACTTTTACTGTGATCTTCATTTATGATAGAGCCAATTCTGTTTCTTTCAAGGATACGTTTGGTAGCTTGCTGTGTGCGTTATGAATGTTAATTGAAGCAGGTTGGTGTTACAATTGTTGTGCTCTACAGCTGCATAGGAATTTTAGGTCAAATAGTATTCCCTGCTCTTTAACTTCCAGCTTCTCATAGCTTTTGAATCTGGCTGTTTATTTCCTCCCCGTAGAGGTGCAGTATTGTTTGTTTTTTTAAGCTCTTCGCGGGTACTTACATTTGTGCTGTTTCGCTTTCCTTCGGTATTATCCACGTCATTGGTAGTTCTGTTAAAGCTTGTAGCAACGTTTCAAAGCAGAATCTTCATCTGCATCATCAGGCTTCTCTGTGGGATGTGTTGTCTCACAGTTCCTTCTCTGTTTCAATTTGAGGCTGGTCTAATTCTGATTGGCTATTAGCCTGGGTCTGTGTTCATTGGACTTTGGAGTTTGATATTGGTTTTCTGGTTTTTGCTGTCTGTTTTGTGGCTTTGATTGGCTGGCAAACTGCTGTTCTTGTGTGGAGGCTTTTCAATGCACTTGCTCCGTGGTGAAAGGACGGGTTGCTATTCAGCTCAGCAAGCTAATTCAATGCTTCAGGCTTTTTTCAATCTGCTATGGCTTCTCCTCGATGATTCTTGGCTGGGTTTCTATAGTGGCTTAGGGTTTTTAGTGCCTTGGAAGTTGATGTTGTGACGCTGTGGTTTCAATGTGCTTGGATCGAGTGAGGAGGAACTACAGAACACTGCCTAACCAACACCATATTTCATATAAGCAAAGGACAAAGATACAGCAAATTGAAGAGCCCATATGGGATCACACTGTCACCCGTCCATTGCAAACCTGTTCGGAAGAATTCAAATCCAGAAGCCCTGGCTAATGCGCACCCACAAACACAAACTTATGGCAAGAACATCGATGACACATTTTGATTTGGCCCATGGAAAAGAAACTAACCAATTTCCCAACACACCTAAATCAACACACAACCTAACATCAAAGAGTTCACCAGGAAATGGAAATAACAAACAACTACCCTGTCGCTAATGTACGAATCTACAAAAGAACAGAGGCAGCAGCTGGACACACCGATATCAAAAGAAAACACACACCGAAGCCGCTACGTCAACGCCCAAATCCCACACGCACCCAGCACAGATAAATTCCGTGGCCAAAACACTAATTACCAGAACCAAACGCCTGGCAGACAAGACAACATATAAAGACGATACTATGCACCCTGACTAAAGTATTGGCGCCCAATGGCTTCCACAAAAACAAAATCACCAGCTTCAATACACAAAAAACACCAAGACCATAGACAGAGGATCCTAGAAGATTCAACAGAAGCCTATGGAACAGCTGTCCTGCCTACCATAAAGGTACTTCAGATAAAATCGTAAGGATACTACAAACAGCGATCGACATCAAGAACTGTCTTCAAAACAACAAAGAAAAAATTAGCAGCCATCCTAGGAACCCCAAAGACCAAAAATTGACCTGGAAAACAAGCACTATACGAAGTCGCCTGGTACGATGCATGCCCGGCCAGATACATATGGACAGACCAATAGAAAGAAATAACTACCCGCCTAGAATGAACAGAAAAATGCAGTAAATCAAGCTGGAACACACCTCCTCACGAGTCAAACACATGAAACTCAACAGGTGCCAACAGTCAACTCAATGCACTAAAACCCTAGCCAGGTATAAGAAAACCCGCAACGCACAGAATCAATCAAGAAACCATAGCGCATTGAAAAAAGACTGAAAGGCATGAATAAGAGAGATGATCCACAGACTGTCCCAATCAGTTTGAACTGCACTCTTCAAATAGAAGATCTCACAGCCACATAAACAGACTAAACAACCTGACACAGACCAGCATCCCTCTGATGCCTCCACAAAAACCCCCACAGACCTCCTGAACACAGACAGACTCCTCTGATGCCTATCACCTAAACACCAGACCCCACCAGGCACCCAGGTGAAACCGCAGCTTTGCTGATGAAGCAGCAGCCGGTTTTCACTCGAGAGCCAAGCAGCATTGAAAGCCTCCAACACAAGAGACAGGAGTGCTGCCAGCCAATCAAAGCCAAAAGACAACAGGAAAGAAACTCAGAAACACCAATCAATCAAACTCCAAGTCCAATGAACACAACCCGGTTAATAGCGCAAATCAGAATAGACGCAGCCTCAAATGTTGCAACCGAGGAAGTGAGACAGCACTTCCATACAGAAGCCTGATGATTGGCAGATGAGGATTCTGCTGAAACGTTGCTACAACTTTACAGAACTACAATGAGCTACAACTTTTAAACAGAACTATCAATGACGTGGATAATACCCAAGGAAGCCTAAACAGCACAATATATATATTAATATAGTCTACACAATATATATGTTTTTTAATTCGCGGGTCTACATGTGTGCTGTTCAGCACTTCTTTGGGTATTACCAACGTCATGTAGTGCTTTAAAGTTGTCGCAACGTTTCAGCAGATCTCATCTGCCATCATCAGGCGTTCTGTTGAGTTTGTATGCTGGGTCAGGGTCTCACAGACGTTGGTTTTAAATTTGAGGCTGAACAGCATTCATACATATATATATATATATCTAATATATATATAAATAATATATATATATATATATATATATATATATAATAAATAATTATAATTAAACTAATAATATATATATATAATGGTTTTTTTAAGCTCTCGCGGGTACTTGACATTTGTGCTGTTTAGCTTCCTTGGGCATAATGATATATATATATATATGCTGTTTAGGTTCCTTTCGGGATTATCCCACGTCATTGTACTTTGTTAAAGTTGTACAAGGTTTCCGCAGAATCCATCTGCCATACAGGCTTCTGTATGGATGTGTGTCCTCAAAGTTTCCTGGTTTTCAAAATTTGAGGCTTGTCCATTCTGATTGGCTGGGAGCCTGGGTCTGTGTTTATGGACTTGGAGTTGATTTGATTGTGTTTCTGGTTTCTTCTGTCTGTTTTGTGCTTTGATTGGCTGGCAACACTCTGTTCTTGTGTTGGAGGCTTCAGTGCAGCTTGGCTCGCGTGTGAAAGGACGGCTGCTTCTTCATTAGCAAGCTGCCTTCAGTAGCAACTGGGTTTCACCTGGGTGCCTGTGGGGGGCGTGTTCGAAGTTTGGAGCTTATCCAGAGGGAGTCTGTTTGTGCCCAGAGTGTTTGCCTGGCTTGTGGTGTGGAGATCTTTCTATTTGAGATGCAGGCTTTTCAAATGAATTTACAGTCTGTGGAATCATCTCTTCATTCATACTTTCCAAGCGTCTTTTCAATCTCTATGGCTTCATCTTATGATTCTGTGCCTGGGTTTCTTATAGTGGGCTAGGGTTTTAGTGCCATTCGAAGTTGCATGTTGTTGACCTGTGGGTTTTCAGTGTGGAACTAAGTTGGAAAAAAAAGGAAAAAAAAGGGGGTGTGTTCCAAGCTTTTTTTACTGCATTTTTGTGTTCATACTAGGCGGAGGTAATTATTCTTCTATTTGGTCTGTCCCAATGTTTGTGGCCGCGGGCATAGAGTAGTACAGGGATATTTCCATAATATGCTTGGTTTTCTAGGTCATTTTGTCTTTTGGGTTTCCTCAGGTGGCTGCTATTTCTTTTTTTGTCTGTTTTGCAAGGCGTCTTGATGTGATGCCTGTGTTAGTATTTACTGATTTTATCTGTAGTACCTCTTATGTAGTGGCAAGACATGCTGTTCCTAGGTGCTGTGGGTCTTCTAGGTCCTCTGTTATGTCTTGGTGTATTTTTGTGGATGCAGTTGTTTATTTTTTTTTTAATATATATATTTTATATATATATTACATCTATATTATAATATTATATATAGTTATATATAATATAATATAATATACATATATATAGTATATATAATATATCCTATATATTATATATATTAATTTATATATTATGTTTCTGAGGTTTTCTTGAGTAATTTGTATGTGGATTTTGGTTATCGAGTTTTCTCCCGCGTAGAATTGAAAATATAGGCAACGTTTCGATGAGCTTCATCATCATCTTCCTTTTTAACCTGCTAGTGCGGCGGTGTGAATTGATTGGGTTGCTGCCTGTGCTGCTGGAACGCTCCTGGTAGCGTAGCCCTGGTAGTGTGAGGGCCTGTGGAAAGCCTTTTGGAATGGGAGGCGACATCACCTGGGGTGGAGGAGGCAGACCTGGACTGGGTGGGGGAGCTTCCTCTGGGGTCTGGAGGTTGTGAATGCAGCTTGGTGATCCGGTTCCTGTCACCACCTGTACTGGGTTCCGCCAATGTCCGTGCGGGGTCTGGTTTGACATAGGTGAGGGAATGGGCTTTGCGTTTGGAGTCAATGAGGAGTCGTGTGGACCAGCTGAGAGAGGAGATCTATGTGCTCCAGATGGTGTCCTGATCTCCAAGCATGAACAGTGTGGCTCTGCCCCCTCCGTCTGGCTCCTCTGCCTTCTGTGGAGGGTGGAGCTGGGGGTGGTATGCTTGGTTGACTGTGCCGTCTCCTTTTCTCACCACACCAGGGAGTCCTCCACGTGCTCCACCACATGTTAAACACCTGTCCGCGGTTCTCCGCCGGTGGCACGCTCTTCTACAGAAACCTGCGCCTGGAGACAGGAGCTTGACCTCTTCGCCCAGAAGAGGACTCCACTCTCAGCAGGCTTTGGCCGGAGAAGAAGAGGTGTGCAGAGGGGCTGTGGTGCTCCTCGGTTGCGGGATCTCACCCTCCAGAGAAGCTGCACCTGGCGCATGACGTAGGTCTCTCTTGATCCGTCCACTTACAGTGGCCTGGCCAGAATTTGCTTGAGGTGCAGCTTCCCGTACCAGTGTGCAATGTGCTTCCACCAGCCAGCGAGTACCTCCCGAAGTGTAGCCCAGACTCTCCGTTGCCTATTCTCTTCCAAGCAGCATGCTTCCTTTTGGTGGTCCTGTAGAGCCTGGTGTCCCCCTTCCACCACAGATAGTCATTCTCTCTCAGCCACTCCCAGCAGCTCATCCTCGGTGTTCTCTTCTCATGGAGTATTGGCTTCCCCTTCCGTCCCCTGCATATGCCTCTTCCTCCCTTGGCAGGACCAGATGGGGCCCTCATCAAACCCCGAGGGGCTCCCAAGTAGTAGGGGCTGCGCCTCCACAACATCCACTCAGCAGCAGCACCAGCAGGATCATAATCATGCATCATCATCAAATCAGCAGCACAGCAGCAGGATCACATTATCATTCAATCATGCAGCAGCAGCAGGAGCATGCAGGACCAGGAACTATCATCAAGCAGAGTACAGCACCAGCAGCGGCAGCAAGACCAGGAGCAAGAGCACGGACCAAGGAAACATGAAGCCAGATGAGCAGCGACAGCAAGGACCAGAGCACCGAGACGAGACAGAGCATTGTCCAGCGGAGTACGAGCAGACGGAATGAGCCCGGCTAGGAGCACTTCAGCAAGGGGTAAGCGCACCACAGAAGCAATCCACTGCAGAGCAGCTTTCAGCAGAGTATAGCACGAGGCAGAAGCACCCGCACCGCCAGGAAGCAGCCTCAGCAGAGTAAGCACGAGCAGAAGCACCGCACCGCCAGATCAAGCAGCACATCAGCTTCCTCAAAGGAAAGCAGAAGCAGCAGAAAGTCCCAGCAAGACGCGCTCAGCAGAAGCCGTCAGGGACAGGGGCGGGAAGGGTGCGCCCTGTCTCTTGCCATGGGGAAATGGCGGCATGTTGCTGGAAGAGCATTCTCTTCTTTCCCCATCGGTTGTGGGGTTTGCTGGGCTGGCAGGGAGGCTGGCAGGGAGGTGGCAGGCACCAAGGCTGGCAGGAAGGCTGGCAGGGAGGCTGAAGCGTCAGGCTGGCAAGCAAGGCTGGCAGGCAGGCAGGACAGCAATGGCTGGCAGGGAAGGCTGGCCAGGAGGCTGGAAAGGCAGGCTGGGACGGCAGCTGGGAGGCAGGCTGGCAGCAAAAGGCTTGCAGCAAAGGCTTTGCATGCAGGCATGCAGGCAGGGTCAGGCAAGGCAGTCAATCTGCGTCCGGCTAAGCAGGTTTTCCGTCCGAATGGTGACCTGCTTCCGACCTGCTTCCCTTTATATCCGCGGGGCTTATTACCAGCCATACATGCCCCCGACGCATGTGCAATTTAACGATAAAACGCTCCAGGCATGTCGCGTTAAGGACTTCCCACTGTCTTCCGCTAGGTATCCGCTCTGATCCGTTTCATTTTCCGCTGTGTGCAGATTCCTGTGCGCATGTTCCGCGGTTCATCACACAACCACACCCTCTTGCGTCACGCTTTTGCCTCGAGGTCCCCCGAAGCCTTGCGGATGTGCCATCTACTTCTCATTTCACTCCACTGCACAGGCTTCCGTTCCGCATCCCCGTAGGTTTAAACCGCGTTTCCATCACGTGCGTCCTCACAGGCCAATCCTGTGCGTCCTTCTGTAGGTCTGCTCATCAGCACGGCTTCACCGATCTGTCTCTCCCGCGCCCCGGACCTCCCCTGGCCACCTCGTTTGTTCTCCGGCGCTCTCCCGGGGCCGGCAAACTTGGTTTGCATAAACAGGCGGTAAACAATGAAAGGAACGGCTCGTGTGTGGGGGGTAGTGGCCATATCCATGGTTATCCAGCTGGCCCTGGTACTGGCGCACAGGCACGAGTTCTGCCGTCCTCTTGAAGAGCAAGGATATCCACAAGGTGGGCTCCCAACGCCCGCGGGAAAATGCCGGGAACAGGTTAATTCGAACAACAGCGGCCTGTGTGGGGCTCTCTACTATATTGTGTAGCCATGTCCTTGGGCAGTGTGACAGGCCTTAAGATGAAGCTGATCAGCCGGTCCTTATTCCATGTGTTACCATCAATCCTGGAGTTTCGCAGTAGAGCCTTCCAGTTTTGTTCTGAATCCTCTAATTTCTTCTCCGAATCCTGTTCTGCCTCCTTAAATTAATTTCTGTTCATTTTTTATCACTATTTTCTGCATCTTCCAATCTTACTATTCAAGATTTTGTATTTCATTTTTCACTTCATATTTCATTCCTCATCTCTGTTTTCAGTTTCATGGGTTTTTTGCCCATTCTGCATCATAGTGAGCGTGCCTGTGCTGTCGCAGGCTTTGAGCTGAACGTTTTCTGCCAATAGCATGCCCATCTCTGCCCTATAGGTGACGACATCGTTGTTGTAGTTTCTTTCGCTGGATTTTACATTTGTAATTGATGTTGTCCGCATTTTAACTATCTGTACAGCTCTCAATCTAACCCAATCCCCCACCTTAATTTTCCCTAGAGAGCACTATTTTCTCTCTTTTTCATTCAATAGCTAATATTAATACATATTATATATTTACCAAAATTCTATTTTTGGAAAATCACAATCAGCTCTTATTTCTATTTTTTCTTATTGAAATTAATCAAGTTCTGTTACAATACTAAGAATTTCAATATTAATAAAATACAGCATATATTTACTACACAAATCAACAGGTCTTATATCTTAATTAATTAATTAAAGCAGCCAATTCATGAAAGTAATTAAATTCTTATCTATATATAAATATCAATTAAATTATTTTTTAGAGTTTTAATTATATGCTTACTCAGAATAAAAAATACTCAATTTCTTACTATATGATTATTATTTAAAGGTCTGAGTTTATACTTTATACAACACACTTATCCAATTGTCCAGTTATTCAAAAAATTATAACCAGTATTGTTAACTTCAATATTCTAACACAATATATATTTTATTAAGATTATGTTTTTATCAATATATTTAATTACATCTATATTTAACCAGTTGGAGAATGATATCCATGGAATCTTCTTCTTCTCTTCTTCTCTTCTTCTCTTCTTCTTCTTCTCTCTTCTCTTCTTCTTCTTTTCTTCTTTCTCTTCTTCTTCTTCTTCTTCTTCTTCTTCTTCTTCCTTCTCCTCCTCGCTCCTCCTCCTCTCCTCCTCCTCCTCCTCCTCCTCCTCCTCCTCCTTACTTTTTTTGATAAATACCTTATTATAAGGTCTTAGTTTGAGTTCAAAATGTCCTTATTTAAATTTGCACGTCACTTCCAGATTTCGTTTCTCCTTTTCTGGGAGGGAAGGTTTTCTTTCCCTTTGTGAAACGCCTACTTTGGTGGGAGCGCTGCTCTTCCTTCCAGCGCTGCCATCCAGTGCCGATTGGAAATTCAGTGCTGCTAATGGAGTGCTGGTCATGGAGCGGCTTCTCACGGCTGCACACGCTTGGTGACAGGTGCAGGCAAAGGTAGCCTCTCAGGGGTCATCCACTGGAGAACATGCCTGGCGCTTCAGGGATGCGCCATCCCCACCCCATGTTAGCCAATGTGCAACACACTGCACACCTTTGCACAGGAGTTCAGCAAGCATCTGCAAAATCATCTTCTTAAGGAGCGCTGGACAGTTTGCAGTCATCCTTGGCCACCTGCCTAGTCGGAGAGAAGCTGTTGGAGTCACTCTCATCTCTTGAGAGCCAGACAAAGTTTCCCGTGCTGCTTACGCTTCACGCTTTGACTCCTAGGGGCAAGAGTTTTGGCGTGCTACTGCAAAAAATCTCTCTCTTCTCTCTCTCTGCCTTCTCTTCTCTCTCCGCTCTCTCTCTCTCTCTCTCCCCCTCCCTCCTCTCTCTCTCTGTGCTTGCAAAGAGAATCAACCAAAGTCACTCTCGTCTCTCAAGACCCAGCGATTTCCTATGCTGCTTCTGCAAGCGCTCCTCAAAAGAGATTGACTTTTGCAAAGTAGCTTGGCTGATCTCCTGCCCCTTGGACGTCAAACTGCTGAAGTGTGAGATTCCAACCCACCAGGCGGCCATATTCCAGAGTCCAGTTAGTCACAAGACTCTCCTCCCTTTGGTCATCCTGCAGCAGCACATCAGGGCAGGCCAGTGCACAAGGGCAGTCCTGTGACTATGCAGTTATGGACTTTCACCCGTCAGCAAGCCACCCTGGGGCCGGATTTCCCGCTGCCATTGGTCTTGCCTTACCTTCCATTTCCGCTCATGTGGCTGTTATTCAAGGTAAGGGTATTGTACTTGTGCCCAAAGGGTGGCCAGTGGGTGGGGCGGCCATGTGGGTGGTGCAGCCTTTGTGATCCCGCACAGCCAGGATAATTGCTTTGGGGGGACAATCTCTGTGGCCACAAAATTTTCTTTGCAGCCCTGCGACCCACCAGTCGGCGACCATTGCCTAAAGGCATCTGAAGAGCAGGACAAAGTAGCAATGGGGTGGAAACAATCAAAGAGAGAAGCAAACCTAAGGAGATAATTTTCTGACAGAACAATTAATCAGTGGATGCAACTTGCCTCCAGAATTGTGAATGCTGCTAAATTAAGAAGTTTAAAGAAACAGATTGGACCGCATCATTTGTCTGAATACTATATAGGGGTTCCATGCTTGAGCAGTGCTTCACTAGAAGACCTCCAAGTTTCCTTCCAACTCTGTTATACTGTTTGTTATTCATCCAGATTTCCTTAAGCTTTGAGAGGGGGGGATGGAGGGAGGGAGGGAGGGAGAGAGGCGGGGGGTGTTGTACATTATGCAAATATTTTCTTACATAGATCTTCACAAATAGTGTGACTATATATTGCAATGTATTCAACATCCATAACAAGACATTCAATTGCTATTTGACCCTCATAGAAAGTTGAGACTATATCTGATAAATCTCAATATAGAATAATAGAGTAATCCTAGCATTAACAGCCAGTTCCCCTATTGCTTTGATTATCATAGCATCAGATGAATGATGGTCCCATAAGGTGATGAAAAACAAAAGGGGCAAGCCTATTTTAGTATTAAAGGAGATAATGTGCGAACAAGGTGAAGACATCCATGGACAAAAATCTGGGGAAGCAAAGGCAAGACAGGGGGACTAGTGAGAAGGAGCCAATCCCTAAATAGAAAGACAGGAACTGGTACACTGTTCCACATAGAAGCCAGCAAGTGAAGATACCCTTCACTGTATTGGATAGCAAGAAGTGGGGGAGAATGACCAATAGGTCATGTGATGGCTACAGTCCAGGCTGGGTATCAGCCTATGTCCAATGCTACTTCTTGCCACCTGGAATTGGATTGGAATTTCTGAGACTGGCTTAAGAAACAGAGGGAATCAGTATTGGGAAGAAGCAGCTTAGACTGCAGTGTGCAGTGGCTCAAAATGAAGAGAGAGATTGTCTCATGCAGTGGTATGAGTGAGCTCCTAGTATGAACTGGGGATTTAAATCTAATAAATTGTTTTTAGGTTAGAAATTAGCCTTGGGCTAGAGACGTATAACAGCTTTTAAGAGAAGTTAAAGCAGTTATAAGAGATTTTTGGATCTAGAGAATAGGACATATTTCTTTCATCTCATTGCCACTTTCATCTCATTGCCACACAGTACAACTGTGTGATACTTTCTGGGGACTTCAGATGTATTGTAATATTTTTTCCCCAACATATTATTGTGTTTTAAAATTTTTACTGTAAGCCAGATAGAGTTACTAGGGAGAGACAGGCAGTATGTACATTTAATAAACAAACAAATTAATAAAAGTTTTTACAGATTTCTGAAGGCAGTTATGCAACCTTCTCCTCCCAAATTTAGTTCATCAGAGAGCAAAATAAATCTATATAACATGAGCATCAACCCTATTTTTAATCAATATCACTTTCCTTTACTCCTTCTACTTCCTATCATTTCTGTCTCTGAGTGGCCTATCTTTAAAATGTGAACAATAATATTGTAAGAATGATGATTCCACAATTCCATAATTAAGGGATGCTGTTCTTTAGTGAGGCATCACATGACTGCAATGGAGTTACTTCTGCTGTGATTGTTAAGCAAATCACCCATAGTTGTTAAGTGAGACATCATGTTACCACAACTTCCAATTTTACTGTTGGTTTCTCTATTGACACTGCTTGTTGGAAGCCAGCTGTGTTGATTGTGTCACTGTAGGATGCTGTGGATCTTAAATGTCCTCCAGTTGTGAAGAACTCAAATCTCAATCATGAAATCAACTGAATGCTGCAACAGTCATTAATGTGAGAATCAGTTGTAAAATTACTTTTTGAGTGCTGTTGTAACTTGAACAGATGTTAAATAGAGCAGTCATGAAGTAAGGGCAAACTGTATCCCCAAACCCACAAGGAACTCAGGTCAGTCCTTCCACTAGCACAACTACACATTCATCCCAGAGGTGATATTTAGCAGGTTCTGACCAGTTCTGGATAAATTTTGAGTAGTTTAGAGAACCAGCAAATGCCACCTCTGACTGGCCCCGCCCCCATCTATTCTCTGCTTCCTGAGTCCCACTGATTGGCTGGCTCTTCTTTTGTTGCCCAGCACAGGAGAATGGAGCTGGAAAGCAGGTTAGTGGGGTGGGGAGGGAATGGGATTTTGCAGTAGCCTTCCCCTAGGAGTGGGGAAGGAATGGGGATTTTGCAGTATCCTTCCCTTGCCACGCCCACCAAGCCATGCCCACAGAACCGGTAGTAATTTTTTTGAATCCCACCACTGATTCATTCATTCCCTTTTCTCAGTTAGCATTGCACAACATGTTGTATTCCTGGTTTCCTACAAGTGACATATACTTCAAAGAGGCCACTTGCTCTAGCCTTGTTATTTTGCCTCTCCATGGAATGAAAACACAATTGTTCCAAAGTATCTACGAGGGCTAAAATTTTCCCAGAGAATAGAATGAGGGAGACTAAAAGACACAACTTTATGTAAGCACATTAAGGGCTGTACAAATGATCGGACTTCATGATTAATAGAGCTTCCCAATATTCATGAATATTAAATGCCAGCAGACCCAGCTCCCCACACAATGAATTCTATATGAATCTTAAGATAAATCATATGGTTAAGTTTGCAGCAGCTGCACCTCCTTGCTGCCAGCCGCCTTCCAAAAACCATTTGAAGACAGACAAGGGAGGGACAGAGAGAAACAGCCAGTTTTCACAGGAATAGTGTAAATACTTGTTTTTATTCAAATCAAGGTAGATATACCCAAGGGACCCTTAGATTGTATGGTGTTGGGGAAAACAACAAGCAAGGGCTGGGTGGGTGGTGTTCAGAAAACACTGTGTCAAAATACCTTATGTTGTGGGGGAGGTCATGTAGAACATGGCATTGATACTATTTTAAAAAAATCTGTGCTCACGGGGGGGGGAAGCACTAAGTTAAACTAAGGAAAAGAATCTGGCAGTATATGTTGTAAAACCTTTCTCTAATGATCTAAATTCTAAAATATATTTTTAATTGTTGTTAATGTTATTGTTTTGTTTTATTTTTGTTACTTGGCTTTCCCACTGCCTCCTTTTGTGGCTGTTGCCCAAAACATCTAATCCAGTTTCCCATCACCTAAAACACTTCCCACGGAGTCCACTAGGAAGAAGATTTTGACTGGGGTCCTGTAAATCTTGGAGTCCTATAAATCTTAATTCCAGCTTTGACATCTTGACTTTCCATCCTTTGGGTTTACCTGCAGAGGTGGGTTTTTTTCTTGTGTGTGTGCACCTTCAAGACGGTGTTGATTCCAGGTGAGTGCCTAGACTAATCTCTGATGTTTTCTTGGCAAGATTGTGGAAGAGGTTTGCCCTTGCCTCCTTCTGAAAGTAACTGCCCCAAGGTCACCCAGCTGCCTTCATGCCTATAGTAAGGCTATAAGTCACAGCCTCTCCATTTCAAATGCAGTCTCTTAACTACTACCCCAAACTGGATGTCTACCTGTAGCATTAGGGATGTGGAATCCAGTTGGTCTCAATATGCACTGAAGCTTTTTTCTTCTGTGGGCCACTGTTATGGTGGTCTTTGCTTGAGCCCCTACTGTTGGGTAGTGGATGCCCAATAATGGATTCTGTAGAAGATATCCACCGAGTACAGAATTCAAACATGTGTGTGTTTCATATATTACTGGAATTTCAGAGCAGCTTTACAAAGATTGTAGGACTGTTTATGTATTATTCACATTTTATGCCACCTTTGTGCTGAAGTCACCAAGGAAGGGTACAACAAATCAAAAGAAAACAATAACTGTATAAAGCGAACCATAAAACCATAATAAAACATTAAAGATGACAATAAAATGGCTATATCATTTTAAAAGGCCACATTATAGTTTTTCTAAATATTGAGAAAATGATGGTAAATTATAACCTCGGGGAGAGAGAATTCCACCACTGGGGAAAGATAAAGGAAAAAGTGTTTTCTTAGACTTCCATATGGGATGGTGCAGGTGGGTTTTGCCTACAATTCTTAAACACTGGATAGGATAGATTAAAAAAAACCGCACCACATTGAATTCAGCCTGAAAAACCCTTCCAATTTTATATCAGTTTAAGTCTTTCAATAATGGGGTAGGACAATGCTGATTCTGGGCATTGATGAAGATGGTGCCTTTTGCCCCCCAATGAAGTTTGAGGGTTATTGAAACAAATTGCTGGTATCCGGGTTGGATATCCTTATATGGACAGATGCTTTTCCTTTAGCAACCAAAGTGGAGATATAGATGTATTTGTTTGTGTGTTAATAAAAGACTGAGACAAGAATAATGCTCAATAAAAATATTGAGCATTATATATATTTCTAACGCTCTGAGGCAAAACAGAAGATGCCATCTCTCTCACCCATTCCATATGCAGAAGCAAACTGGACTTCCATAAGAATATAACTTCAGCATAAGCAGTAAAATAGCACCCCCCACCATCCTTAAGACAGCATTATAAGTTAGAACCTTCAGGAAAGAGAATGCCCAGAGGACTTGGAAGAACTACTAGAAACCATTGCTATCTCCAGCATTTGTTATCGGAGGCTGCTTTCTGGAAGGGCTGGGTCTAGATGATCCAAACACATCACATTGCTATACAGATAGCCCTCAACTTACAATCTTTTTTTAGTGACCATTCAAAGTTACAACTACATTAAAAAAAGTGACTTACCACTAGTCTTTGCACTTACAACTGTGGTAGCATCTCCATGATCAAGTGATCAAAATTTGGGTGCATGAATTAATGATGGTTGCAGCATCCCAGGATTGCTTTGCAATCCTTTGCAATCTTCCTTCCTTCCATCTTCTGACAAGCAAAGTCAATGGGAGAAGCTGATTCCCTTAATGACTGCAGCGATTCATTTAACAACCATGGCAAAAAAGTTGCAAAATTGGGTGTGACTCACTTAAAAAATGCCTTGCTTAGAAATCGTATTTCTTGCCTCAGTTGTGGTCATACATCAAGGATTACCTGTGATAAGAAAGGTGATAACAGGTGAGGTCCAGGCAGTAATTTAAACATCACTGGATCCCACCTGCTTGGATAATTTCCATCCAGTTTTCTACTTCCTGTTTTTTGGGGAAAATGGTAGTACAACTTCAGAAGATCCTGGATGGAACATATCATCCGGACCCATTTCATTGGGCTTCAGGTCTGGTTCTGGGACAGTGAGGCATTGGTGTTACAAGGCATCACTTGTAGATGATATCTGGTGGGAGTGGGATGGGGGTAGTGCATCCATCCTTGCTCTTTTTGAACTCTCCAAATGATGCTGTAGTTGCTTTCTCTTGTGGTGCCTGGGTGCTGTAAGATTTGGATGAAGGACAACAGGCTTCAGCCGAACCTTGGTAAGAATGGAATGGCTGTGGGTTCAAAGAGCCTTGGGATCTGGGGGTTTGTCATCCTTAGTTCTGGATGAGGTTGCACTACCCCAAGCATGGCCAGTGCACAATGTAGGTTCTTGTGAGTTGTGGCTCCTGCAGAAAGAGCAGATGGCAATTGTGGCTAAGTAGAGTCTTTGCATAACTTTATGTTGTGAGTTGCACTCTTTCCTGGGGTGTGTCACTCATGCCCTGGTCATCTCCTGATTGAATGACTGCAACATGCTTGACCTGGTAGTACCCTTGAAGATATTTGGAAACCACAACTGGCTTAGAATTCTGGAAGGCTCTTGGGTGGCAGATGTGGCATCACTGTTACACAAGCGGCACTAGCTGCCACTTCGCTTCCGACCAATTCAAGGTGTTGGTAATTGATTTTAAAGCCCTGCATGGGTCCAGGGTACCTGAGGAACTGTCTTACCCTGAGGGGCTACTCTGGCCCGCTCATTCCAGCAGAAAGGGCCTATTGGGGAACCTTGTCAGACAAAGCATTTTAGCTGGTGGGGTCCAGGAGAAAACCATCTTCTGTTATGGTCCTCGCTCTCTGGAGTATTTTCCTGTCAGGGATGAGGTCCACTCTCACACTCCTGGCCTTCCAGAAGTGCCTAAAGACTTGCCTCTGCCATGTGGCTTGATATGTTGGGGGTGGTGGTGGCTGATTGGGAAGAGAAGATTCTCACTGCCAGGCCAATCATCAACCTGGTTGTTAGCTTTTCTATTCATCCCCCCCCCCTTAATTTTAATTGTATTCTTACACTTTTAAACTTTTTATTATGTTATAAGCCACTCAGAGTTACTCTATCAGAGAGATAGGCAGCATAGAAATTTAATAAAAAATAAATAACTACTCAATATTATTACTTCAATATTACACACACATAACATAAACTAATGATTTGCCTAAGGCCATGCAAGCTCATACAGAAATAATAATGTGCAAGATTAAATATTGATACTTTTTCCCCCCTATTTTTGAATCTATCATACCCAGCAAAAAGATTCCGGGTTCAAGTTTTACATCTTGTTTAGTTATATTTAGAATCCAATTTTTAATATTTCTTCAAAATATTATGGGCATATGAACATGTCCACCACAGATGAAAGCATGTTCCTTCGACGCAGTTACACTTCCAACAATTTGGGGGGAGGTTTGGAAACATCTTAGCCAGTCTCGCAGGTGGCAAGTGCCAATGATACACCATTTTATAAAGATTCTCTTTGTACAAGGCTGACATAATAAATTTGTAATTTATTTCCCAAATGTGTTCCCATTTGTCTATTTCAATACTGTGGCCCACATTTTTTGCCCAAATTATAATACATTCCTTGACTATTTCTTCTTTTAATTTGTAATCCAAAAGATATTTCTATATTTTACTGATCAATTTCCTTTCCTCTCCATGCCAAATCTTATCTAATTCTTGGTAGGTCATATTAAAACAAAATTGTTCTTTATCTTTTTTGTAATGCGATTGTATCTGCACATAGGGCCACCATGCTATCTCTTTTCCTTGGATTTGTATTTGATTCCTACCCTTCAACTCTCCGGTTTCATGAAGTAGATCTTTATATCTTACAATATTATCAAAATCTAAAACGTTTGGATGTGTAACTGCCTCCATTGTAGATAACCAAAGTGGGATCTTACAGTAATGTATTTTTTTAATCTTTTCCCAAATAACACTCTTCTTATATAATGCCTTTGAAAGTACAAGCGATGTTTACTCTTTCCATCCCATATAAATGCGTGCCATCCAAGTTGGAGATCAAAGCCCTCTAATGTTAAGATCCTTTTACTTGTCAAATTAACCCAGTCTTTGAGCCAGGTTGCTATCGCAGCATGGTAATATGTTTCAAAATCTGGAAGACCAAAGCTTCCTTTCTTTCTATCGTCCTGTAACAATTTATATTTTATTCTGGGTTTTTTTCCCCTGCCATATAAATTTGGATATATGTTTATTTAGTTCTTCAAAAAAGCTTTTTTCCAACTTGACTGGCA
>BHFT01007026.1:0-45068 GCA_004320025.1 Laticauda laticaudata | reverse complement strand
GGAACCAATCCCTTTTCGTTCTAAGTAGCCAATCAGAATGTATTATTTGAAGCCGGTTATTTGCATACAGAACACCTACTCTCTCTGTTAGTTCCATTCTTCTGAAACAGGTAGTTTCCTACTTTTTCTACTTAAACATCGTTTCCATTAAACATCTTAAACGTACCGATATAAAAGGCACAAGGTCCTGTAAGGTTCTTAGCCACACTATGAATATTGCTACCGGATCAAAGTGAAACACAGCAGATGTCCCTTGGGTTTTGCCAGAATATGAATACAATGCAAACACAAATCTTTCCCTAGAGGAAACAGTAAGGTTATTCCACTCACAACTGAAAATCATTATTTGAGATGAAGAACAGTTAACTCAGATCACTAAGTAAAAATAAAGAGGATATAAAATGTGATCATATATATTACAGAAGTTCTAAATGTTATCTGGACTATATTGTTAGGGGTATATTCCATGACATGTATATCAGAAAAAAAACCAAAACCAAATCTAAATCAATCAGTGAAGGGTTTTTGTGTGTATGTGGATACTGAAAGGTGAAAATCATTGGCAGTTGGCATAATAGGTCCCAAAGAAACAAGCCAAAAGCAGCTTTGTGTGAGCAATCCTTGGCATTATTAACTTTGAAGGCATACATTTGCATTTAATAAACAATCATGGTAACCACTGATGGAAATGCTGTCAATGAATCTTCAGCAACTTAAACTAAAAAATGCAGACTGCAAATATGGCTGTTTGAAATTCAATATATGTCATTTTTTTGCCATTTATTCAGTGCACTTTTGGCATTTATTCAGCACACAATTTGTTTAATCAGCGGAAGCATCAGCACATGCTCCAACTGAGAGAATTCTTAATTGGAGAAAAGTGTGAATCCAATCCAGCCAGAGGAAGCCAAGCCATTTGTGTCAATAGTCCTGCTCTATTTCATGGTTGTAAAGGATTTGAATGCCTGTGCCATAATTATGCACACAGTGGGGCCACATATATACATTGATAATTGATTCTGTGACTCAGGCTGTGTATATACAACTAGCAGTAGCTACTTTCTCTTTCTTTATAGCTGAATGAAAAATGGCTTTGTCAGCTGATTTTCACCGCAATAGTTTTTCAAGCACCCTTTGATTGTTTAATCTGACAACTGCTCTTAAAAAAAATGAACAATATTTTGTGGTCAGAAATGAAAAAAGCAGCATACACATGTCCAGAAATGCTGTTTATAACTTTGTGTGTACTTTCTGATACTACAAATATTTTGATTTATTTAAAAAAAAAACAAGCCTGAAATTCATTCAAGTATGTAAGGAAAAATGAAGTAAATATCAAGATTGAAATATTTTCAGATCAAAATACTGCAATACTGTACTGAAATACTCTATCTTATCTTACTAAAAATACTGAAAAAACCTGTAATACTTTAGCTTATCTTACTAAAGAAAGGTCGTTGACAAGACTTTTTTTTTTAACAAAAAGAGGTTTTTAAAGGACAAAAGGCTTTAGCAGTAGACTGCTATTGGCAAGACAGAACTAAAAGTATATTGTCTGAGAACTGACAGAAACCCTTTCATATGGAGTACATGCAAACCTTACAGACAACTCTGAGGACTGTTGGGAATATTGGATGGTTTCCCAAGTTGATTTTTTTTTGAGAACTATTTTAAGGTTTTCTCCTCATGTATTCCAGGTATCAGAACTGCGTATATACCTACAGGATTCTACCAAATAAAGAAAATAAACTAGTGATCCAGGTAAGCCCAAGTTGAAGGCCAAATATGGAAATCTCTTTTCCTGTGTCTGCTCTCTTATATGAAGCCAGCAAAGAAACATAACTTTTTTTCAGTAAGATAAAGGCTTGTATATAACAACACATCCACCTGTTCCCCATCACTTATAAGCACTGCTTCTGATCCTAACAGTATTTTCATAATCCAATACATTTGGATGTGTGACTGCTTCCAATGTAGATAGCCACAATGGCACCTTTGGGTAGTGGGTTTTTTTAATCTTTCCCCAGATATTGAACAACACATTTCTTACATGGTGCCTTTGGAAATANCCCAGATATTGAACAACACATTTCTTACATGGTGCCTTTGGAAATATGAATGTTCTTTAGATTTTCCATCCCACATGAAGGCGTGCCAGCCAAGTTGGAGATCAAAACCTTCTAATAGTAATAAACTTCTATTTTCTAATTTAACCCAATCCTTAAGCTAGTTTACTATAGCAGCATCATAATATAATTCAAAATCTGGAAAGCCAAATCTTCCTTTTTTCTTGGCATCCTGTAATAATTTATATTTCACTCTGAGTTTTTTCCTCTGCCATATAAATTTCATTATACATTTGTTTAATTCTACAAAAAAATATTTTCCAAATTGACTGGCACTGTCTGAAACAAGAACAAACAATATTGTTTTCTAATATTATAACATCTGGCTGACTTGTACATCTTACAGCACTCTTACCCTCCTGTTCTTGCTATTCTACTTATCTTTTGGTTTTATTGGTCCCCCAAACTGTATTTCTGTAAAACAATTAAACCAGTTACATGTTTATCTCAGTCCAGCGATAACCCCGCTAATAAGAGCTATAAAGGAACAACATTTACTTTGCAATGCTTTCTTCATGTTTTTTTTGCTCTCAGGCAATAGGAAGACATATGGACCAAAAATATATATTAGGGCTTTTTCCTTGCCTGTTTTCAGTTGCACATAAATAGGTGATCAACTCTGAATAACCACACAATAGTTTGAAATATGTATTTCTCCAAAGCTGCAGAGTTGCTAGTTATCAGACTGAAAGCAGTAGAAATGCTCACTCCTTATAATGTATTGTACCATGACTTGGGGCAGTTACCTCCTATAAGTCCTAAATGCAAATGATAACACACAAGGGACTTTTCATACCCATCTGGCTTATTCCACAGGAACACACTGTGCATTGAGATGTGATGCTGTGCAGCAGGGGTGTCAAACTCAATTTCATTGAGGGCTTCATCATCATCATGTGTTTGACCTTGGAGGCTGGGTGGGCATGACCAGGGTGGGCATGGCCACCTTGACATCACTCATGTCAGGGACATCTGTGGTGGCCTGAGCACTCTGCCAGCAAAAACAGAGCTTGGGAGGCTGTGACGGTCTGCTGAACCCCTTGGCTGCTGAAAATGGATCTTGGGAGGGTGGCAGCAGGAGGAGTTGCAACCTCCTGAGCTCCATTTTAGCTGGCAGAGGCACCGCAGGCTGGTCCTTCGCTGTTTCCAGGGCAGCCCTGTGGGCCAGAATTAAGCACCCCATGGGCCGGATTTGGTCCAAGGGCCTTGAGTTTGACACCCCTGCTGTACAGGATTAGAAAGTTACTGCACAGTATTCATCCTATATGCCCACCAAGCAGAAGTGATTTGGAAAAAAATACCAAAATAGTGTTTTGATAATACTAAAAACTTACAGAGATGGACTTGTGATGTCAATAGTTCTAAACATGTAGAAATTATTTGCAGCTGATCTACCTGTGTATATTTGATTACCACAGTGATATATGATCTTTGCACTAAAGTCTGCTTTATTTGGATAATTGATCTTAAATCCTTTACAGGTAGTCCTCCACTTACAAACAAAACTTTTGTAAAAATTTCCATTGCTAAGCGGGGCAGTTGTTAAGTTGTGCCTCATTTTACAACCTTTTTTTCTCACAGTTGTTAAGTGAATTGCTGCAGTTGTCTAGTGACTCATGTGGTTGTTAGGTAAACCTGGCTTCTCTCATTGACTTTGCTTGTTGGAAGCAGCTGGGAAGGCTACAAATGGTGATCACATTGCAAGTTGGTTGCTGGTCCCAAATTTTGATCATGTGGCATCAGTTAAGTGTGAAAAATGATGAGAAGTCACTTTTGTTGGTGCTGTTGTAATTTCAAATGATCACTAAAAAAATGTTGTAAATCAAGGATTACCTGTATCTGGGCTCAAAATGTTGGGTTTCCAAAAATCTTATCTTGCTTTGGTGCATTGAGCAGAACATACTTACTAGCCTAGGATAATGGAAGTCATTCCATTTGGATTCTGATTCCAAGATGGAATTTCCTTCTCTTTTGGAAAGGCTTCCAGATGGCCCAGTTTTCTTGCTAAATTATTCTTCTGAGGACAGAGAAGAAGCATCTGACAGTGAAAACAATCAACCAATGGAACAGCTTGCCCTCAGAAGTTGTGGGAGTACCATCACTTGAGACTTTCAAGAAGAGATTGGACTTCCATTTGTCAGAAATGGTATAGGATCTCCTGCTTAGGCAGAGGGTTGGATTAGATGACCTACAAGGTCCCTTCCAACTCTGATTATCTGTATCTGTATCATTATTCTAAGGCTGGGTGAAAAACCTGTACCTGAACTTCAATTCCCAGCTTTCCCAATAAATATAGCCAACAATAACAGTTCTAAATCCACAACTTATGGAGTAAGAAGTTCCCAGGCTGTCGGAGAAGGGGGTCTTTTTATAATTTATAGTGTATATCTATGTTCCTACTTTAAATTAGTTTGCCTGTTTAAAAATTATGCACAATTATTTTTAACTTCTTTAAGGCTTCAGTATCACCGTAATGCTTTTTGTGTGATGTTCAAGGCTAATTTTTTTTAGCTTTAACAGCAGAGCCCTTTCCTTGAATCATGATAGCTGGATGAAGAAAGCATAATTTGCAATCCAAGGCTACATAAGATGAGTGGCTTAACACAGGCTGAATGCCTCTTATGCTCATACCCTGAAACAATTCTTTTATTCAGCATTAGCATTAGCCTTTCATTCCTTGTTGCTGTGTCATATTTGGGCAAAGAGGTCTTTTCATTTTGTTCTTCATCACTAATTGATCTCAGGACATAACAGTTATTGTGCAAGGAGGCAAAACCATGGGCTCATTTTGAGCATCTGGTCATTTTTAATTTTGCTTTGCCTCTGAAACCAGGACTGCATGTGATACATAGTCTGAAGTGATACATAGCTGAAAAGCAGCCCAATAACCAAGATCCTTGTTGACCTGATGAAGGTCCAAGTGAGTGGTGTGATTATGCTTTCTTATCAAATAGGAAGTAGTTGGCTTACAGCTTCCACTAAATATTACTTAGTACGATTACCTTCAGTGAACCTTACTAAAAGGTTACGTGACATGATGTTGGATTTCTCTCTAATATTGGGGGTGGGGGAAATGTTGTATGATATGTTAGCCCATTAAACATTTTGATAAGTTCTGGTGTAAGAAATAGGACATGTAAATTTGTGGGACTAAGCAAAGTATCAGGATTTTAATTTTGTAAGGCTTACATTATGTGAATTTATAATATATACAAAATACATTACAAGAACTACGAAGTATCTATAAAATTTATCCTGTGCAAACAAAAATTAGCCAACAGCAACGATCAGACTCAACGATCGGCCTTTTGTAATTTTGCAGAAATAATGAGTTCCTCCAGTGTGACGAGTGGTAACTTCAACTATATTCTGCATTTCCTGCAACTAGCCTTGCAGCTGACTTCACCAGCAGATTTGAGCTGTGCAGAGGATACAGAGTGTGTCAGATCTCCTGTGGGCTGTTCCAAAGAATATGGGCTATGAAGGAACAATGTCACTCCCTGTGTTTAACTTTCTATTAATCTAGCCCAGCTTCTTGTTTGTTGTTTAAAAGCAGCAGACTACCAGGGCACAACTTAGGATCAGTCACATGAATAATATTGGTGCAGATACAGATTTAATCCTATTTGAATTAATTTTATATAGCCCTATGCTAATTATGGTTAATTCAGAATCCAGCCCAGAATGTGTGCTATCCCTATATTTCCCCATATGAGTGCATACCAGGGCACAACTTAGGATCGGTCACATGAATAATAATAATTTTTGGTTTTGGTATTCAGTACTAATGGTTCATTTGTTTTACTTACATGACCTGATATTTTGTCCAGCTTTGAAAATCTTAATTTAATAGAATGCACACAATGTTAAATTCAACTTTTTTGAATGTGCTGAAAGAATAAAGAAGACAGTGCAGCAGGCTAAGACAATTACTATCGGATCCAATCACTTCAATTACAAGTAATTATTGCCAAAGCAGGAATGTAGAGAATGTAATCATTCTTTGCAATGATTATTAACAAGTAATAAGGGGAAGCTTTCGAGAGATGAATTAGAGGGACAAGAAATGCTGTAAATGTTTCATCTGTTCAGTGATTGATAACTATCTATGGATTCACAATAAGATATAGCTCCTAATCATGAACTTGAGCCTTACTGGTGCCTGCCTCACAGTGTTTTATAATTCCCTATATTCGTCTATGTTTTCTGGGCCAATTAAAAGTTTAGGTCCTAAACATCTGGAGAGCAAAGGGTTGCCTAGTCCTGTATTAGGTAAAAGAAATGTTTGTTAATGTTGAAAATCCAAACAGTTATAAATTAGCACAGATAAATTCCGTGGCCAAAACACTAATCACCAGAACCAAACGCCTGGCAGACACAAGGAACACAATGGAGAGAAGACCGAACTATGCACCCTGCTAAGGTACTGACAGCCAATGGCTTCCACAAAAACAAAATCACCAGCTTGATCCACAAAACACACTAAGACATAATAGAGACCTAGAAGATCAACAGACTATGGACAGCTCCTGCCACACATAAGAGTACTACAGACAAAATCAGTAAGAATACTACATAGCATCACATCAAGACTGCCTTCAAAACAGACAAAAAAATAGCAGCCATCCTTAGAAACCCCAAAGATAAAACTGACCTGGAAAACCAAGGCATATCGAAGTTCCCTGTGCATCATGTCTGGCCACATACATTGGATAGACCAATAGAAAAATAAGTAACTTGCCTGGATGAACACAAGAATTCAGTAAAAAAGCTGGAACACACTCCTCACTAGTCCAACACATGAAAGCCACAGGTCATAACATCAACTTCAGTGGCACCAAAACCCTAGCCACTATGGAAAACCCCAGCCACAGAATCATCAGAGAACCATAGAAGATTGAAAAAAAAGACCTGAAAGAATGAATAGAAGAGATGATTCAAGCAGACTGTGTCAATCATTGTGGAAGCCTGCACTCTCAAATAAGAAAGATCTCCACCCACAAGCCAGGACAAACACCTGGGCACAAACAGACTCCCCCTGATACCTCCAGCTCAAACACACCCCAACAGGGCACCCAGATGAAACCTAGCTTCCTAATAGATGTACCGTCCTTTTACTCGAAGCCAAGCTGCACTGAAAGCCTCCATTACAGGAACACAATGTTGGCCAGCCAATCAAGACAAAAAAGCCACAAAACAGACAGAAGATATTAGAACACCAATTCAAAGCAGAACACAGCAAACTCCAAGACCAATAAACACAGACAAGACTCCAACCAATCAGGATGTTGAAAAAACCATCCTGGGACAACAGTAGGTTAGCCTCAATTTTAAAACTAATGGCTGTGATAGCCTGACCCACATACAAACTCAATACAGAAGCCTGATGATGGCAGATGAGATCTGCTGAAACGTTGCTACAACTTTAAAATCATTACAATGACGTGGGATAATACCCAAAGGAAGCTGAACAGCACACATGCAAGTACCACAAAAACTTAAAAAAACAACCAAACATATATATATATTAATATAATATATATATATAATATTATATATATAATATTGTGTGTGTGTGTGTGTGTGTGTGTGTGTGTGTGTGTGAGAGAGAGAGAGAAGAGAGAGAGAGAGAGTGTGTGTGTGTGGTGTGTGTGTGTGTGTTGTTTGTGTGTGTGAGGTGGTGCTGTTCAGCTTCCTTCGGGTATTATCCACGACATTGTAGTGCTTTTAAGTTGTTAGCAACATTTCAGCAGAATCTCATCTGCCATCATCAGGCTTCTGTATAGAGTTTGTATGTTTACAGCTTTAAAAGCATATCAATGACGTGGGATAATACCCGAAGGAAGCTGAACAGCACACATGTAGGTACCCGCAAAAACTTTTATATAATATATATTATATATTATATATATATAAATATATATATATATATATATATATAAATTTGTTTTTTTAAGCTTTCGCGGTACTTACATGTGTGCTGTTCAGCTAACTTCGGGTATTACCCACGTCATTGGAGTGCTTTCAAAGTTGTATCTGCCAGGTGTTTGCCTGGTTTGAGCACAAACAGACTCCCTCTGATGCTTCAACTCAAACACCCCCCACCAGGCACCCAGGTGAAACCTGGCTTCCTAATGGATAGGAGCCGTCCTTTCACACGAAGCCAAGCTGCACTGAACCTCCAAACAGAACGAGTGTTGCCAGCCAATCAAAGCCACAAAACAGACAGAAGAAACCAGAAACACCATCAATCAAACTCAATCCAGTTAACACAGACTAGACTCACAGCCAATCAGAATAGCCATCCTCGAATTTGAACCAGAGGCTGTAGACCCACACCATACAGAAGCCTGATGATGGCAGATGATATTCTGCTGAAACGTTGCTACAACTTTAACAGCACTACAATGACGTGGATAATACCCGAGGGAAGCTGAACAGCACACATGTAAGTACCCGCGAAAGCTTTTAAAAAAGCATGAATAGAAGAGATGATCCAGCAGACTGTCAATCATTTGGAAACCTGCACTCTCAAATAGAAAGATCTCCACACCACAAGCCAGGCAAACACCTGAAGCACAGACAGACTCCGCTCTGATGCCTCTCCAACTCAAACACCCCCCCAGCGCAGGCACCCAGGTGAAACCTAGCTTGCTGACTGAATTAGCAGCCGTCCTTTTCACAGAAGCCAAGCTGCACTGAAAGCCTCCAACACAAGAACAGAGTGTTGCCAGCCAATCAAAGCCACAAACAGACAGAAAAACCAGAAACACCAATCAATCAAACTCCAAGTCCAGTTAACAGACCTAGACTCACAGCCAATCAGAATACCCATCCTCGAATTTGAAACCAGAGGCTGTGAGACCTACACCCATACAGAAGCCTGATGATCGCAGATGATATTCTGCTGAAACGTTTGCTAAGCAACTTAACAGCACTACAATGACGTGGGATAATACCCGAGGGAAGCTGAACAGCACACATGTAAGTACCCGCGAAAGCTTTAAAAAGCATGAATAGAAGAGATGATTCCAGCAGACTGTCAATCATTTGGAAACCTGCACTCTCAAATAGAAAGATCTCCACACCACAAGCCAGGCAAACACCTGAGCACAGACAGACTCCCTCCTGATGCCTCCAAACTCAAACCGACCCCCCACCCAGGCACCCAGGTGAAACCTAGCTTGCTGATGAAAGCAGCCGTTCCTTTCACACGAAAGCCAAGCTGCACTGAAAGCCTCCAACACAAGAACAGAGTGTTGCCAGCCAATGCAAAGCACAAAAACAGACAGAAGAACCAGAAACACCAATCAATCAAAACTCCAAGTCCAATGAACACAGACCCAGGCTCTAGCCAATCAGAATAGACCAGCCCTCGAATTTGAAACCAAAACCTGTGAGACACACATCCATACAGAAGCCTGATGATGGCAGATGAAAGCTTTTTGTGGGTACTTACATTTGTGCTGTTTAGCTTCCTTCGGGTATTATCCCACGTCATTTGTAGTTCTGTTAAGTTGTAAGCAACGTTTCAGCAGAATCCATCTGCCATCATCAGGCTTCTGTATTGAGTTAGTTCCTAGTTTCAATTTGAGGCTGGTCCATTCTGATTGGCTAGGAGCCTGGGTCTGTGTTCATTGGACTTGGAGTTTGATTGATTGGTGTTTCGGTTTCTTCTGTCTGTTTTGTGGCTTTGATTGGCTGGCAACACTCTGTTCTTGTGTTGGAGGCTTTCAGTGCAGGTTGGCTCCGTGTGAAAGGACGGCTGCTCTTCATTAGCAAGCTGCTCTTCATTAGCAAGCTGGGTTTCAACCTGGGTTGGACCATGGTATTGGGGGGGTATTAGAGTTGGAGCTATTAGAGGGAGTCTGTTTGGGCCCAGGTGTTTGCCCTGAGTTGTGGTGTGTAGATCTTTCTATATTGAGAGTGCAGGCTTCCAAAATGATTGAACAGTTTCTAGTGGAAATCTCTCTTCTCATTCATGCTTTTCAGGTCTTTCTTTCAATCTCTATGGCTTCGCTGATGATTCTGTGGCTGTGGTTGTTCTATTAGTGGCTAGGGTTTTAGTGCCATTGAAGTTGATGTTCTGACCTGTGGTTGTCATGTGTTGACTAGTGTTTCCAGCTTTTTTACGTGACATTTTTGTGTTCATCTAGGCGCGGTAACTTATTCTTCTATTGGTTCTTGTCCAATGTTATTGTGCCGGGCATGATGTACAGGGAATTTCGTATATGCTTGGTTTCCAGTCAATTTTGTCTTGGGATTCCTGGCAGGACTGGCTGCTATTTTTTTGTCTGCTTTTGAAAGGCAGTCTTGATGTGACGCTGATGTGTGTTCTTACTGATTTATCTGTAGTACCTCTTATTGTAGGGGCAATATATATATTCCCATTTATCATAATGTAAAATGGAACAAACCACTTTCCTTGGGCCCCATATGGAATTGGCAAACTTTGAAGCTTGCTTAGGGAATCTGGAGGAAAATGAGGAATAATTTTAGGATTTAGGACAACTTCAGCACAGATTACTTGGATTGCTATTATGTCAGAATGCATATCTTTGATTCTTGGCATGGTGAACTCGTTTCTGTTCACATCCGGGTGGAAATATTCATTCTGCTAGCTTTTCACTTTCTGCCAGCAGAGAATGGTGGAAGGTAAAGTTCTCCACCTACAGTTGATCTGTTAATACTGAATCTGTTTGACTGTTACCATCAACACCTGAAAATATTTTAACATCTTAAAGATGTATTTCATCCATACAAGCATGTAGTACGCTTCAGAATGAAGTAGGGTTTTACAGGTCACATGTATTCTTAACTCTTGTATAAATTATAACTGTTGTAATCCTATAACTTTAGAAAGACTTGCAGCTGGAAATAAAAGAGCTGCTCCCAAAATACAAAGCCAACCATAAATGAAACTATTTTTATAAATTTATGCAGATAAAAAAGAAATAGAACTGATAACAAGAATGTGATGTAGGCTGGAATGTCTGCCAGTAAAACTGTTCATAGCTTGTTTCAAGATGTAGCCCGATATCCAGAAAACATATATTTTAAAAACCTGCTATTCACATTATATAAACTGAAGTCAACATGAAACATTTACTGACTGACATTCTAACAGCGCAAAGGTCTTCAAACTTGCATTTAAGAGTTGTGAAGCTTTAACTCCAAAATTCCTGAGCTAAGATGACTGGAGGAGGAATCGTGAGTTGAAGTCCACAATTTCTTAAAAACTGTCAAGTTTGAAGACCCCTGTTCTAAAAGTATATATACTTTTCACTTTTAACTTAAACTGTGGAAATTAAAAAAAATATGAAAGGGATGGTGGGGAAAAAAGACATGGATTTAGGAATGAACATAGAGTGTCCTCAGCATACTTCAGGCTGTATGTCACTCTAGGCGAAGTAAACTATATTTGGTTTCCTACTTCCATGAATTACCCATGCAATAACTAATCAATGGATTTACTCACTATATTTACCCGTGAGAAGGTATAACTGGAATTGAAACAGGTTGAAAAAAAAATTAATATAGATGTAACATTCAGAAGTGATAGGCAACCTGTATCAATATGGAATATATTACGCTTGTTAAATACTTATTAGTATTTGTATACACAATTATTACACTTAATATTGTATAAGAACATTCATTGCTCCAGTGATTTTTAAACTCTATATTTAATCCTCGCTTTACAGCTGTATTAAGTTCTGGAATATCAAACTGATTCGTATTTCCAATGAGGTGGCACGGCTTACAAGAAATTTCTTTCCCCAACATAGAGCTGGTTAGTCTTTGAAAATGCTAAATCCAAAGCTAACCTCTTACTTAGTAGCTTTTGTCTCGACATGATTAACTGTTATCATAGGTTTGGTTGCATCCTTTTTGCTTTTCTAGTTATTATCATTTTCACTATAGTTTATAAAATTCATCATCTGTTATAGATATTTGTAATTTTCAAATTGCCCATGAACTGAGTTCATAACATTTGGAGAAAGCTAATCTAGTATGAACATGATGAAAGTGATTTTAAAGTTTCTGATTTAATAGTTAAACTTCAATTTTCTATCCCTCTTTCATTAATCCTCCAAATGATTTAAAATTAAACAATAAATATCAGATTAAAAGCAATAGCAAAGGAAAGTAGATAAAATGTAAATATATATAGAACCATTAGAAGTCTAAGATACATAGGTAGCTATAAATGTAATTAGATTAACTTCTCAATAAAACTAAAATCTGATTGATTTGATAAAGCTTAAATATATTGTATATAATCAGGAATAGATGTTAGCTGGATTTAACATGTAGGAAGTTCGCCTGAAGAATGTAGACCGAGACAGCGTAGACTTCGAACTCTTTGTATTTAGTTCTTGAAATCCAATCTGAGCCAGGAGCGCGGGCAGCCCTTTTATAGATATGGCTGCTCGCGGCTTTGCCTTCAAAACAGACAGAAAAAATTAGCAGCGTCATCCTTTCAAGAAACCCCAAAGATAAAATTGATCTGGATAAACCAAGGCATATATGAATGTCCCCTGTTGCATCAATGTCCTGCCACATACAATTGGACAGAACTAATAGAAGAATAGTAGTATCCCACCTGGATAAACACAAAAATTGCAGTAAAAAGCTAGCTGGAACCACATCTGCCTCACTAATCCAAACTCATGAAAGCCACGGTCATAGCATCTCAAACTTCAGTGGCCCAAAACCCTAGCCATATTAGAAACACCCAGCCACTAGAGATTATCAGAGAACTTCATAGATGATTGCAATAAAAGATGGTGTGTGAATGCGCATGCAATAGAAGAGATACGATTCCACCAGACTGTCAATTATTTGGAAAATCTGCACTGCAAAACAAAAAAATCTTCACACACACAAGCAGGCACACCTGGGCACAAACAGACTCCCCCTGATACCTCAGCTCGCATAACACACTCATCAGGGCAACCTCGAGATGAAACCTGCGTCTTCCTCTAATAACATGATAGCGTCCATCGTTACTCAGAGCCCAACTCTGCACTAAAAGCCCTCCAAATACCAGGACACACATGTTGCCAGCCTAATCGAAGACAAATAAAGCCACAAAACGACAGATAGATATTAGATAACACAATCAAGCATGAACACAGCAAATCGCAGACCAATTAAACATACAGACCAAGACTCCCATACAATCCAGGATGTATGAAAAATAAGACCATTCTGCACTACCAGCAGTAGGCCTTCGCCCAATTAAAACTGAATACAGCTGTGAAATCTGATCTCAAGAAGTGGAACTCATGTACAGAACCTGATGAGGCAGATTGAGATTTCTGTGAACATTGCTAACAATTTTCTGAACAGCACACATGTAAGTACCCGCGAAAACTTAAAAAAAACAAAACAAATCTATCTATCTATCTATCTATCTATCTATCTATCTATCTATCTATCTATCTATTCCCATTATCACAAATTTATATATATATTTATTTGGTAATGGTATTTTCTTACTGCCAAAGGGGTACTTTACTCTGCAAATCAAGGATTTGGGTAAGCATGTAATAGATTGAGTGCTCCATTCATAGCAGCTTTGTTCAGTGATGGCGTTGTAGTTCAAAACGTCTAAAAGGCACTTTGTTGGTAAGATAGATGTTCCTAATTTTTTTAAAAAGGTTGTCTTGATGTCAATAAAGCACCATAAACTAATATTCTGTTGATCAAAACATGATCAGGTTACTAATTCATCTCCAGTTCTTCACAGGAGGCCAATCCAGATGTAAATGTTATTTACTGATAATATAATGCTCTGCACATTTTAGAACTTACAACAATGACATATGTCTTGTTCTCCCATACAACAAATAAAGTGGTGAGTCTGAGTATGGACTATACAAACCCTAAATAAGCCCTAAGTTTGTGTGGAGAAGTATTGCTACCTGATCCTTCTATTGATCTCAATGGTTTAGTCATAGCACCTGTTTGTGAAAATAGCTCTTGCAATTTAGGGATAATTTTTTCTAATATGTTTTATTTAATAAATATATTGTTTCGATTAAAAGCTACTGTATTTATCAATATACTGTATTATTCTTTATGTTTCTTAGAGGTTTTTTTAAGGCATATTAGGGTGATTCTTCTTCATAGAAGTTCTAATATTGGTTTCACTATTGATTCCAAACCCTCTTTTTGAAGCAATTGCTCTAGCCATATTTTTATAGTGTGCTTTATTCAGAAGAAAATGTAAAAGTTTATGTTTTCAGAGAAACTAGAAGTAATTTAAAATAGATTCATGATGGTCTTCATCATTTCTGTAAATTTGAAATGCTAACAAAAAACAAAACTCCCTGAGCATTTGGCAAGTGCTATAGCAATAAAAATCTACTCTAATCAGTGAAAAAAGGAGAAAACCTTTGCTTTACATTCAATCTAAACATGCTAAACAAGAGGAAGAAGCTAATTAAATTTCACCCCTTCTCATTTTGGAGGGTTATTGAAGCAGAGGTGCAAGTCAAGCTAGCCAAAAGTCAAAAGAAACTTAGCATAAATTATTTTCAGGGAAATTGTACACTAATATTTGAGTTTGTCTTTAGGGAAGACTAGAATAAATTTCATGCAAATCTGCCAATGTGACTATATCCTGGCCATTTTATAGTGGATTTGTTCTCTGTCAATTCCACAGAAGTTACTAAACTAATTCCAAAATGGGGATAAGAAAAATATTTGCTTTTGCCTAGTGGTTTCAGCTTTAGGTTCTTTCTATGCCAATAGAAATAGAAAATCAATATTTTTTTTTAAAAGTAAACCTCTAAATAGCTGCAGTTGGCTTTCTTTATTGCCCCAAAAATGTAATACTATGAGGACACAATGTATCTGCTGATATCCTAGTCCTAGATTATAAAAGTGAAGGGAGAAAAATTACACTTTGAATTATATATTTAAAGAAATGAAGAAGAAACCAATATATTTGGTTAAGTGCTATAGATATGTTTTTCTTGTGCCTAGCTCTTCAACATTTAGCTGCTGCTTTTTACCCAATTCTACCAGGACAGCCCCTAGGACTGTGATGGAGAACCTATGGCACGTGTGCCGGAAGTGGCATGCAGAGCCATTACTACCAGCACGCAAGCCCTTGCCCAGAGCAGGTCTACTGCACATGCGTGCCTGCCACTCGCCAGCTGATTGTTGGGTATCTAGTGTGAATGCGCAGGGGGCAAGGGTGGAAGGGATCATGCACACATGTGCAAAGATGCACAGAGACTTGCACAGGGGATGTGCCTTCCGGGTGCTGGCATGCGAGCATGCGCGAGCACAAGCATGCGCACAATTTTTGGCACAGGAGCCCAAAAACGTTAGCTACCACTGCCCTAGGAACACTGCATTGTTTTTCTTTCAACAACCCTGTAATCCCATGCATCGGAGGGGGAGTTGGGGTGACTGAATGGAGCTAAGCATTTACTGGCCAGATGCCCTTTCTGATACCTACGGAAAGCTCATAGCAGAGAAAGAAATATCTGCTGCTACATTAAGATCACAGTCTCCTAATAGGAACACTGCAATACAGTAATCTAATTCATTGTAGCATTAGATAAGATAGGCAGATTATTTTACCGGTTCATAAATTATGCATCACCAGTTTTAATTGATGAAAAACACATAAATCCCTTATCTACCCTCTCCACCTCCCATCAAATCTCTCTTGTCTTGACTCTTTAGAGTCTTATATCTATTCAACCTAAAGGAGCACAGAACAGTTAATCAAGTTTTATTTGGAAAGCCTGATTAATTTTAAACTCACATACTTATTCTTAAACTTAGTATTATTGAACCATTTATGTGCCAAGTAAGTAATAGAAAGAAAAAAAAAGAAGCTGCCCAGGGACTTTCATTTTCTGATAGTGACAAATGGATTTCAGCTGGCATTCCAGATTGTTTTCTGTGGTTATTTCTCACTTCTGTACAAACGGCTTGTTTTTATTTCTGTTCCTCATTTCATAAGTTATTTGATAAAACCAAAGCCAAGTGCATAAAAGTGTTGATCTGTATATATGTATATGCTGATTGGATATTGTCACATTATTTAATATGTTTTTCTATAAATGTATTTTTTCCAAGATTAATTTCATCCCTGTTTGGTATCAGGTTTTAATCTCAGGATTGTGCAGCCTTCCTCAGATTCTCTTGTTTGGGTTTATGAAATCCATAATCCTAACCAACTTTGTCCAGAGGCTGATAAATAGCAAATATTAAGACCAGAAAGCTAATTGCATTTGTCTTCACAACTTTTTATATATTGGACATTTTATATTATTTACACTGTTGCTTTCTGGGCAACAATGATGGCTGATTTCTCAAGAAACAGATTAAAGACTTACCTGAAACTCCATTAGTAGATTGTGCTTCTTTTTATATTCTACTGGGAAGGTTGCTTTCCTGTAATGAATTTGAATTGCTGAAAATTGCAACAATATATTTGGATGGAGTAACAGTTGTAGCTGAAATGTCATTGACACGATCAGTCAAAATGATATATATCCTAAGTTACACAGAATCATGCAATATAAAACAGGTTCAAGGTATTGTCTCTTCTCTTTTTCTTATTGAAAAAATATCAACAAAAGGAGATGTTCCATTGTAGAAGAACAGCTTTGGATTCCACCAACTGTTGTTAAATTGGAATTTATTTGTTTATTGTTCTATTGCAGAATTGCTGTGGGGCAAAGTTATTGTCAGAAAAGTAATATAAAGCAAACCCATTTAGTAAAACAAATGGTTTTAATCACCACTCAGTAAAATATAACAAGCATCATCACCTAACTTCGAAATCATAGCTATTACATACTTTTAAAAGATACAATAACATTCCATTTATAATTCTTTTTAAAAGCCTCCATTATGAAATTATGTATTTGCCTAGTGCCATAATAATAGTAAGGTCAATAGACCAGGGTCAATAAAGTCCAAATTTGAAAGGAACCTCATATCTAAGGGGTTACTATTAGCTTAAAATGTAATTAGGTATAAACTAAACATAGGAGCATGGTAGCTCAAGTGATTGGAACACTAGGCAGGAGGTTAGCAAGCCCACGTTCTAGACCCAAGAGCTGCTGTGGGGTGGGGTTGAGCTCTTGTTCTTCACTCCACTTTTGGACCTCTCTGGGCAATAGACCTCTCTGGCTAATCTTTTTAAACTAGAAGTACCTTGGTGCTTCTGACCTGGGTGAAAAAAAACACCAAACATAAACATTGCACAGATGATATTCATGCCTTTTAAAACTAAGACAAATTAATAGAGAATACATTAGTTCCTAGTTGAGACAATTATATATTATCTCCAGTAGGAAGTATTATGCAATGAAATGAAAAGCTGGAGGTTTGTAAGACAGAACCTGCTATTGTGATTATGTCCTGCTTATGGGCATCCCTGAGCAAATGCCCGACTGGATCTCACTTTAATGTTTTCTAGGGAGAAATTAATAAGAGACAGTCACCAAAATTCACCCCTTAGGAAAAGTGCAGTTATTATAGCAAGGAACCTGAATGGTACGTTAGTTTAGCATGCTGATGTTCTATTAATGTTTGGAAGATTTCAGCACAATCTTTTTTTCATATTTCCAAGTCACTTGGAAACATATCGGAATGAACTGGGAAGCCACAGTTCATCTCCTATTGAGAAAGATTGCACTGTTGATGGGTAGTAGAACATCATTTTAAAAAATATTGTACTAAAATTAAATTTACTCAAACAATTATTGTCAAAAGCTCATAAGACATGATTAAGCAGAGTATTAAATAAATGGGAGACTATTCATCCTCTTGATTCAAAACAAGAAGATGAATAATTTAAGACCAAAACAAATACAAAGAATCTCAGACTAGGCATTTCCATTAAAATAACATAACAGAGATTTCAATTCTATGCCTTTTTTCTCTCCCCACTCAGTCCCCCAAGTCCTTGGAGAAGCAACCAGAACTCTGTTGGTTTTTACAAAAATGTTAAAAATTGAATTTTATTGAAGGACTTTTTCCTAACCTTACACCTGAAACCATCATGCTTTCCTTCCTGATTCCACATTCTTTATGGATGGCTTGTTACTCTTACCTTTGTATCTCTTACCTTATCCAGTGATATAATTTAAAAATCTTCATAAGAAAGTTATAAATTTAAAAGGGAGACCCTTTGGTCATTCCATACACAATTAATCTATAATTTAACAACTGGTTTATAATAACTACGTAGAATTAACATCCTTCTCAGAATACATATCAGTTATGAGGAAATATTCATATTCATGGCCTTTTTACTTCCCCATAGTTCCATAAATATTTTCAACCATCTATAAATGACATCATTACTGTATCTACATTTTACAATCATAAGTATTAAGATCTCCCAAGAAGAATATTTTCCTAGGAATAATGATCCTTAAATGTTCAATTAAATCTCAGCAAAAGACACAAAGGCATTCTGTTGCCTACTGAAAAAGTGTTTTCTTTATTACTTTTATGTTCAAAATATTTGCTCTATTGCTTTACAACCTCTATAAAAGAGCTCTCAAATTATTAAATAATAAAAATACATTATTAAAAATAAAATATGATGACAATCATTTTTAATAATTTTTCCAAAAATTTAACTTGTACATATCTGCAGCCATTTCTTTATTTTCAAACTCTACTAATAATCAGATTATCAGAAACTTGATGATCCTTTATAAAAACAGAGTGTGCAGAATAATTTATTGATGAATACCAATACTGCAGTAAGAATTGTTGGAGCTATATTTTTACATATTTAATGGTATGATGGATATTTTCTATTTACTATTGCAAAATCATAGAATTGCAGCAATTATATTTAAATAATTAGCAATGAAATAGAATGATAATTTGTGGTCCTTTCCTTTTTTTCAAAGTAACCATGTAGAATGAAAAAGGAAGAACACATTTTTTTAAAGTGTATTTCTAACAGTGGAGGAGTGGCGCTCCTTTGATGTTTATAAACTATTCTACTTCACAGCCCTTCACTGATTCTATCAGTTCAATTGTTCCAGACATCTTCTCCAACATTAGCAGTGGGGCTAAATCTTTTGAATAAACAAAAGAAATTTGAGGAAGTTTTATTTCCTTTTTACAAAGCTGCCCACTACCAGCATCTACGATTACAATTATTCGTCTGATAGCCTTTGAGTTCAAGTAATGGTCTGTGTGAAGCCTATGTGAAGTGTGAAAAAATTAAAAGTCATATCGATTAACATGTTATACAAAATGTTTGAAATAAATAAACAATTCTAATTGTTTTGTTTGGAAAACACACGAGGTAGACCGGGTTCCAACAACAAAGGCTTTATTTACACTCAGTCAGTAACAGGATTCCAACAACAAAGGCTTCATTTACACTCAGTCAGTAACAGGAACATTTGGCTGCAGCCGAGGCCAGCCTTTTTATCAGCTGGCCTGCCTGCTTGTAGCCTAATGGCATTTCGCTTAAATTTGCCGCCTTTCAGCAGCTCTTTTGGATTGGTTCCTAGTGAACCAATCCAATGCTTAGTTTTCTTTGGCCAATCAGATTTTGATAGATTTGAGTCACCCATTTTACATATTAGACACACCCTCCCTCTTAGTTCAGCCTACGTGGTTGGACGTAGTCTCGCAGGTAGGTGGGGCTTTTCCGCGGACTCGACTGCGACTCTGCGCGGTTCAATTCTTGCGAAGACTTTTGACCGGTTCGGATGGCGGCTGCTGTGTCTTCCGTTCCTTCTCCCTGAACGTCTGAAGGGTGAGTCCAGTCATTTTCCCCCGCCTGAGTGCTTAGGCCGGCGTTTTCTGGTCCCTCCCCGTTTCCTACGGGCAGGTCCGAGGCTGGCCGGCTGGCCCCTTCGATTGGGCTCTTCACGAAGTCTCTCCAAACAGTGAGTCTTTTATTTGCTCTTTTTGATTTTATAATTTTATGTTTTTTCATTGCTTTGGTTTTAAATAGGTTTTTATTTACTTCTCGCCTTTCCCCCCCAACCGTTGGGTTTGCAATTCTGTCGTTTTGTCGGCGGAATGGTTTTATGTCTGTGTTCTTTCTATTAATTCAGGTCGAAAGCTGGTCTATGTTGCCGCTTCAACATTTCCTGCCATCCTCTACTTTTTAAACGGTAGGATTTGGGGCCCTGTGATTTGAGTTAAATCTGTCCTGGTGCCATAACGGTTCCCTTTGAAATTTTTAGCGTATACCAGAATCGCCTATTTCCGAATTGTCTAAACCTTAGTAGAGTGAGTCAGGGGGTTTTCTGGAGTAAAATTTGGGGTGTAACCTATAAGGTGTGATCTTAACTTACCCCCATATGTAATTCTGCTGGGGACTGTTGGTTACGGTACTGGGATTTATGTGCTTGAGTTGAAGCAAACGGTTACTTTCTGTGGACATCTCCGGCGGTCCATTCGTTTCTAACCTTCCTTAGTAAACGGACTATTCTCTCAGACCTGCCGTTCGCAGCCGGATGGCCGGTGCGGCTTAGGGCATGTCTTATGCCTAGGGAGCTAGGTATTGCTCAAATTGTATGCTGGTTAGCTGTGGCCCATTATTGGAGACAAGAAACGTCCGCGTAGACCAATGGTGGCCAAATGTTGTCCAGTTTTTTTAAATACCAGTTTTCTGTTGTTGTGGGATGCATAACTTTTACTTCAAGCCAATTAGAGTATGCATCAACCCAATCAGAAAGTATGTTCCCTTGGTAGGACCCACGAAGTCACATGTTTGATTCTTGACCAAGGGTCCCGATGGGTTTCCCAGTCCTTAACGGGTGCTTTTGGTGGGCGATGGGTCTAATTCCCTGGCATTTGTTGCCACGAGCTACCCAATACTCCTATGTCCTTAATCAATACCGGGCCAACCACACATAACTTCTGGCAAGCTTTTCATCTTAACTATTCCCGGTGCCCTTCATGTAACAACTAAGTACCCTGGGTTGTTTAATTGGTTGAATACCCACCCGATTCACCCCACAACAAACACCCCTTTTTGAATTGAAAGTTCAGTCTGTCTGGACCCGGAAAGGTTTAAAAAGCTTTCAGTTTTTTGGTTTCTCCGGCCAAGCCTTTACCTACCCAGCTAAGAACGCGGCAGGTCAATGAGTCTTCACGGTGGCTCTTGCGACATCATAAGCTGAAATTGGTAGATCGGCGCAAGTCTCAATGTTAGTTAGTGTTGTCATCGCTGGGTCCGGGTCATTCATCAGTTGCTGGTAAGGGTGCTCTGCTCAAAGCGTCCGCATGGGAATTTGTTTTCCCTGGGCGATGTGTCAAATTGTAGGAATAAGCTGCTAGAAACTCTGACATCTAGTCATTCTTGGGGAACGAGTATATTAGGCAGTTGGCTTGGTTTCCCGCCGAAATCCCCCAAATTAACGGTTTGATGATCCGTTATGATTTGAAAAGTCCGCCGTATAAGTAACTCGTGGAAGCGTTTTTACTCCGGCGACTAGTGCTAGGGCTTTCCCTGTCCATTGGCTGTAATTCTGCTCGGTTTTGGGATAAAGTTCCTAGAATATATGCGACGGGTGCTTCTTGCCATGCAGAAGTTGGTGGCTCAGGATTGGCACCTACTACGTATGGTTAGGCGCGCAGGTCGACTCTTCAATGGCAGTGTGTTTGCTTAAATTGGATGAGAACGTATTTGTGTTGATGTTAGCAAGCTTTTAATATTTTTGGGAAGGCTTTCTTTTCTTTGTAACCCCCAAGTCCCAATTTGCCTTTCTTGTCTAACAGACGGTGCAACGTTCTGCTATAGTGCCTTGTTTTGGCAGGGAAAACCACATTATAGATTTAATTAGTCCTAAAAAAATGCTTTAGTTCGGTTTTGTTTCTTGGTTCAGTTGCTTTTCGGATGCTTTAACTTTTTTGTCTGTGGGGGTGGATACCCTCTCCATCTATTGAATAGCCAGGAATTTTGACACTTCTTTATTAGGGCAGCACTTTTCCTCTTTTTTTACCTTGAGCCAGATTCCCTAAATTTTGTTGAATACTTCTTTGAGTCTGTTTTCTTAAATTGAGTTTCGTCTTGGCCGAGTTAGGACGTCGTCGAAATAGGGAACGACTCCTTGTATGCCATTTAGGAGGCGTTCTCCATTCAAACTCTGGAAAACGCCTGGGGCACGCTTACTCCAAATTGGAGTCGGTGACATTTGAATGCGCCCTTATGGGTGACAAAGGTCTGTGCTTCTGCTGGTTTCTGGGTCCACTGGGATTGTTGAGAGGCTTGTTGCCAAGTCGAGTTTAGCAAAAACTTTGCCCTTTCCCAGAGAGTGAAGCAAATGCTGGACTACTGGCACCGGGATGCGCTTTGGTTGTAAAGCGTGTGTTCATGGGTAGCCTTATAGTACACCACAGATTCTAATGGACCCGTCAGGTTTTATGGGTGTGACAACGAGGCGTTCCCACTTGGCATCGTCCACAGGTTTAGCACCCCCTGGGCTATTAGTTTGTCAGCGTCCTCTATCTTTGCCTTTAGTGGCAAAGGGAACTCACCTGCGTTTTATTCTTCGGTGGGGCTATTTGGGGGGTCTAGACTAAAAAGAAATGGGATTTCCCATACTTTGCCAAGTGAGCCGTCAAAAACGATCCTGGAACTTCACGGATGAGATCGTTCTCCACAGCCGGTTTGTAGCTCACCGATCAGATCCCGGTATCACCGATGCCCAATGGCACGAAACCATTCGATGCAGGAGGCTCGGTCTGTTTCGGGTCGGGACATAGACAGCGGCAGCATTTGGATGTGTTGTTTATAGGCGACCCGAAAATGTCCATGCCGGACTACAGGGATTCGGTTTCCCTGGTAGTCTTTGAGATTAGAGGTTTGCTTTTGTAATTCTTCGGTTTTGATAGTCTGGGACTAGCGTTTTATTGTGTCCCACGATACCATAGAAAGGGAGGACCTGAGTCCACTTCCATCTTGCAGGGCTTCCCTCGCATTTTTACAGTAACTTTAACCTTCTTCCCCACTTTCCGTCTGAGCGGCTCCTAATAGTGACAGTTTGGTGTGTATTAGGTCGCTTCTCTTGTTGCCCACTTTTCTCGCTCATTAGGCTCAGCTTTATTGGGGAATTTCGGCGTCTCGTAGGGTATAGCTTTTCTGTTTCTGCTGACCTATTTCGGACTATTGCCCTTTTCTTGCAATGCCTGCAGATCAGCGTCTGAGAAATCTGCATTTCGGTCGGGCATTGGTTTCCTCCGCAGCCGTGGCATTCCCGCCAATTCCTTCTTCGCGCTCTTTTTTTGCTTCGCGAATAAACGTGGATCTCGTCGTCTTCTTCATTGACTCCGGATTGCTCTCCCGAACTCTTCGTAGTGGGAGGTCGGTGGTAGGCTGCTTTCTGTCTCTGGCGGGGGTTGTTTCTTTCGCTGTGTGTGTTCATCTTCTTCATTGTTGACCGCCGATTTCTTCACGGGCTTCGGCGGCCGTGCTTCCTTGATGGCTTTCTGTTACGGGTGATGTTGGGCTTGTTGAATAATATTATTCTGTGCCATTAGGGTCTCTGTAGCCCCAACACCACCAGATCCCTCATCGCTTCATTGATGTTCAGGAATCCACACTCACCCCCTTATTTGCCTCAAGCATCAACGAATCGGCGACTGGGTCTCTCCTTCTCTCTGGTCTCTGCCGGTAAAATTCGTGTCGCTTTTGTTAGATTTGGAAACCACCGGAGCGTAGTGTGCTTATGAGAATTCTTGCAATTCTGGCACGTTAGTTGGTTTAACGTCTCGGGGCTTTCGCAAGGGCCTTTTGCATCCTGAACACCGTTTGGTCCGCAGTGGGTTAGGAACACAGCTCGCTTGCATTGCTTCTGAAATGTCTTCCATTTCATTAGCTCTTCAGATACATTGGAAGAGGTCTGTATAGTGACTCCCAATCCTCTTCGTTAGGATGAAGGGTGTGGCGTGCGTTGTTTTTCCAGGCATCTCTGAGTGGCGTCTGGGCTCTTATCACCGGCATGCAGGTTTCGCGTTTCAGGACGAATCCATCCTCGTCGCCAGTGTTTTGTTCAGAAACACACGAGGGTAACCGGGTTCCAACAACAAAGGCTTTATTTACACTCGTCAGTAAACCGGAACATTGGGCTGCAGTCGAGGCCAGCCTTTTATACAGGCTGGCCTAGCTGCTTGTAGCCTGATGGCATATTCCTTAAATTTGCCGCCTTTCGCAGCTCTTTGGATTGGTTCCTAGTGACCAATCCAATGCTTAGTTTTCTTGGCCAATCAGATTTGTAGATTTGGAGTCACCCATTTACATATAGAACACTAATTAATTAATTAAATAATTTAATTAATTAAATAATAAAACCAAGTGAAACTTTAATTGGTAAATTTGTCATCTCTAGGTCCACAAGCTAGTGGTCTTTTTTTTTAATCATCAGTTTCCATTAGATCATTTTGAAACTTTAAAAAAGTGAAGAAAAAATGAGGAAGTTATTTCTATCTGAATCATAATTACAAAGAATTGAAACAGTTAGTATTTGAAAATGGAAAATAAAAATACAGAGGAAGGGACAATGGGGGGGGGGAGATCTGTAAAACAGTAAATAGCTGCACTTGCAAATATAAATTGAAGTTCAGCTGAAATGGAAAACTGTGCATGGTTTGCTCTTCCTAGAACACCAAGGCAACACACCAGTTTTAGCTGCTATTTCTGACCAAAGCCAAAAGAGGTACAGTAGATTAGATGCTTCATCTAATCTAGCCAAAAGGGAGCAACAGACAACACACACGAAGATGCACATGCCTGCATCCCAGCATCTTCTTTTACATCCTAAATGCTCATACTGCCAAATTGTGGCTATCTAAATTTCCACTTTTTATCAAAGCAGTAAAACCTGTTTAGCATCTTTTGTCTATCTGAACCCAAAGAAGCATGGGGAGCTAAACGTCCATTTATCTTCCCTCCAGGCTCATCCTGTATCACTGCTACCTTCTAAGGTCCTGAACAGTTAAATAGATTAAGATGCGACCCTGGTGCAAAAAGACTGCCTGACTCTTATGTCAGAAAAGAATTAGTTGTGTTTAGAAAGAACACAGAGTAATCACCTTTCCTTTCTTTAAATGGCTAGAAAAAAGCAGTTGGCTTGAAGCACTGAAGCTGACACTGCCAGGTGTGGAGGAAAGAGAATGCAGAATTTGCACTGGTGAAGTGTAGCATATGTGTAGATTAGATGTGCCTGTGATCTTGTTAACCTTAATCCTAACCTGTAAAATAGTCTTTGTAGAAGCACGGGAAAAAGAGACTCGAGACCAGCGTAACTTCAGCTCTTTATTGAAAGGTATAGATCTGTGCTGGACCTGAGAGCCGCGGCAGCCCTTTTTATAGAGCTTGCCGGCGGCTCACATCCAATGACAGCTCTCTGAATCTCCTGCGATCGGCACGGCCAATCGCAGTTGATTTTTTACTGACCAATCGCTGTCGTTCTTCCATCCAATCACAGCACAGTCCATCTTGACCAATCAGGTGAGGGTATTCCAAGAATGCTAACATGGAACAGTCTTGTTTAATGCTATTCATCTTTCAAGGCAAAGAGGGGTTATTCTTCTCCAAACTCCAAAAATTTTAACCTTAGACTGTCTACTATTGACCTCACCCCTTTCTTAAGAGGTCTGTAGGGGGCTTGCATAAACGCACTGTGCCTACTGTTCCTGTCCTATTGTTTCTTTTATTTTTTCTTATATGTACCCATTTCATGTATTCATAACTATGTAAAAACTTATACCTATTATCTTATAAGTGATTGACAAATCAAAATAAATAAAATAAAAATGAATAAATATTTTCCCCCTCATATTGAAATTAAGCATGTTCAGCTTCTGTGGTTTTTATCATGGTATCTGACACTGGTCTGAATGAAAGAAACTAGGAAATAAAATGAGTCACCTTATTGGTACAGCATACATATCTTACAGCAGGGCTGTCAAACTTGCGGCCTGCAGGCCGAATGCTAGCCACACCCATGCCTGGTTTAGTGAAGGGGAAAAAAGGCACAATGTCACATGACACCGCCTTGACGATGCAAGTTTGATACCCCTGCCTTAAAGTAATATCTATCATTAATAAATTAAACCAAATTTGTTATTATTTATCAAATTTACATGGTACTCATCTCACTGTTTGAGTTATCCATTGTTTAAAACAATTTTTGGGCATCAATCTACAAGTAAAGTAAGTAGGCAGAGGAAAAACAGAGGAAGAATATGAAGAATGGGCTTTAGGAAGCACTTAATAAGAATTCCTGCTTAGACATAAATTGTTAAAAAACCTAACCCTGGCTGAAATGGGGAAAGGTGTATTTAAAAATAATTGTGTTTGCTGTGCTTTCACTGTATTGCTAAGTGTCTTATTAACCACTTCAACATGCTTATTTGGTTGAAAATCTCCAGCAATATTTGATACATGTATATATCTATATATCTATATATATTTCTGGTGCCTTTAGGCACGTGAAGGTGTTCCAGTGCAATATTTCAACAGCTTAGATGAACTGATAGAGTTTTACAAGAAAGAGAACATGGGTCTGGTCCGGAGCCTTAAATTCCCAGTCCCACATGAAGAAGAGGAGACAACAGATGATCTAGAAGAAGATCTGGGTAAGAAGTTCAAAAAATAATAATTTACATTTTTACTAATCTAAAGTTGCCAAAAGGAAATAATCCAGAGGTGGTATTCAGCAGATTCTGAACAGTTCTGGAGAACCGGTAGTGGAAATTTTGAGTAGTTTGGAGAACCAGCAAATACCACCTCTGACTGGAGATTTTACAGTATCCTTCCCCTGCCACGTCCACCAAGGCATGCCCACAGAACCGGTAGTTAAAAAAAAAATTGAATCCCACCATTGAAGTAATCAGTTTTACAGTGGAATTGAATTGGCTTGTTGAATTAAGGAATGTTGAATACACATCTCTAACAATTCTTTGAAACAGAACATTGCCTGTCAGCCAACCGTAATAAATATCATTCAAGAATATTATCTCATCCTGTTCTTCAAAGAGCATAGAATGCCCTGGGAAAATGCAAAGCATTTTATTAGCCTCCTAATTATATACTTTGAGGTATTTCCCTGTTGTGTGTCAAAACAATATAATAAAATAATCCAAGAACATCTATTGCTCTAGCAGTTTTAGAGTATTGTCTTTCTTTTAGTCATAAGTACCAAGCTAAACCATAATTCTCTTTAAAATGTTTGTTTTTACTTTTGAATTGCACTGGGCGTGTAGATTATTCTCTTTACTGATCATAGTGTCAGACTGATATCTACTTAATATTGCTTCTATTAGATTTTTAAAGTTTCTCTGGCAAGCACAAAATGTTACTTGATGTTTCTGTCTTGCTTCTTCTAATATGACAGTGGACACATATTTGGCAATATACTTTTCTAATGGTTTACAAAGTTAAAGCTCCAAAACAAGGTTAAAGCAATATAATTCCAATTAAATTCCAGTTAAAAGCAAACAGATGAAAACTGTATCTATAATTATAATTACAATGTACAAAACTTTTCAGAGGAGAAAGGCTTTAACTCTGTTTCAGAAACTCACAAGATTATCACATGACATAGCTGTAGCCTCAACCGAAATCAGATTAATCCTGAGTTGAGAACTGGTTTCCATGTGAATCCTATGTAGAATCTTCCCTGGTTCTTACATATAGTCCTTTAAACATGCTGGTGCCATGGCTTCATCCAGAGGGGAGTTTTCAGTAATACTCTTCCCTCTCTCTTCTGGGGAAATCCCAATTAGCGATCTTGTGGCTGTACATAGATTTTTCTATTAATATTATTCCAACAGCTGGCTGGAAATACAAATGATTAAAACAGAAAGAACTAATGTAGAGATAATGCTAGAGCTATTAGAAACTAAAGTCTTAACTCTAAAGCAGGTGACCAGTCCCATCTTTCGGCACGATGTTTGCTAGAGAAAGAAGATTCTGTTGCATCAAAAGCTCAAAAATAGAATCCTCAATTTCTTCTGTTTTCCTGATGCAGGAAAGAAAAAGATCTGCTGTGTTTTCACCTTACACTTTTATTTTAATTGTTTGTTTTACAGTACCCATTTATTCCTTTCCTTTCTTGTGGTGGCTCATTTTTCCTTCTTGGCTAAACTTCTATGCTCCACCCTACTTTCCTCACCTGACTCTCTACTTTTATACCAGAGGCCTCCAAACTTGGCAACTTTAAGACGTGTGGACTTCAACTCTGAGAAATCTCCAGCATAGCTGGCTGGAGAATTCTGGGAATTAAAGTCCACATGTGTTAAAGTTGCCAAGTTTGGGGACTTCTGTTTTATACCTTCTAGTCTTCTTTCCTTTCTGCTTTTATTTTACATGCCACCTCTAGCCCCTACATTGCAATTTTCAGAGGTTTTTAATTTCAACCATCATTTATTTTTATTTCTGACCTCCACGTCTTGTTTACTGTGCCCCATTTTTGAAGGGCGTGTTTCCTCTGACGCTTTCATAGGCACAACCTTATGTGACCACTTGTTACATACTCTTTACATCTAGATTATTAATTCCACTGTCTCTCATGTAACCTGTATCTGCATAAAAGGACTTTCTTTTTTTCTTTTTCTCCTTGTATGCTCATATAAATTTAAATCTGCATTAGTTTATCTAAGTAATGCATCTGGTGAAGTTAGCTTCAGCTCTTTTAATAAAATCTGTCGAGAGAGGGAAGGAGGGAGGAAAGGAGGATATTACTATCTAGGTTTTTTTATTTAATTCTTGGAAAACAACAGGGAGGAAAATGGATACAATCCTGCTGCTATCTTTTTCCAGTCTTTACATATATAGAGGGAAGTCTGGAGGAGTGTATTTACATGCACCTGAATTATATATAAGAATCATATCTTCATGATTCTTCATCCCCTTCATGGATAGGGGATGGGTCTATAGAAGACCAACTTTTAACTTCAGAGAAAGAAGACATCAGTCAACTGGGGCATCTTAGCTGATCAGGCAACTCTGGAGCAGCTGAACAGGTCATATTATAGTTCTGGTGCCTCATGTTTTTCAACAATAAACACTTGGTGTGAATACAGAAATAAATTCCAGAACAATATGTAATTTTAAATTTAATTTGTCTGTTAAAATTTCTTTCTTTAGATTCTCCCAAAGGTGCTTTTTTCAAGAAGCAACTGGACTTTCTGGTTTTTCTTTGAAGACGTTTCATTTCTCCTTCAAGAAGCTTCTCCAGATCTGACTGAATGGTGGGGAATGGAAGGATCCATCAGTCGGAGCTCAAGAAGTTTCTTGGATAAGAAGTGAAATGTCTTCAAAGAAAAACTAGAACGGCCAATTGCTTCTTGAAAAATGCAGCTTTAGGATAACCCTGTCCTGGATGACTGAGAATCTCCATAGAAATTTCTTCAGATTCAGTTATATTTTTATGCCACTGAGTTACAGATCTTTCCACATGAGAATCTTTACAGGAAATTAATTGATTAGTCGGAAGAGGAAAACATATTTGCAGAAGAGCCAGCTGGGATCATGATAGAGAGAGCAATTACAACATCTTTTTTTTCCTTCCTTTTCTTCTTCCCCTTCCCCTCTTTTTTCCTGTTTGCCTTTTAAATATACACACTCCACTATACATTTTATTTTGTTGTTTCTTTTAACATTATCTGATAAAGTGCGGTAATTTCCCCCATATAGATTAAGCTGAAACATACTGACTGTACCATAGTCATTAAATTACTTTCATGTTTATGTGAGGATTTAAACTTAAGTTATCAAAATCTTTATCGAGCTGTCATCTTACCATATCAACATACACAGAGGTTACCCTGCAGGAAAAGTATTCTCTGGTAAGAGTAGTATCCCATTGAAAAGTAGAATGTTTTAAATAATTAAAGTAGCACTTTGATTTTTGAATCCCTAATTCATAGTATGTGCATATCTTGTTTTAATGACAGATTATTTGCCTATTCCACCTGTATTACCTCCACGCAGCATTTCAGTTCCAGTGAATGAAACAAAGGAAGAGCTTTTACCCAGTGATAATGTCCAGATGACAGAAGTTAGCAAACCACCTCTTTCTGAAACCTTGCTCCAGCGATTACAGCACCAGGATATCAGCAAGTAAGAACTATCACCATTTCTCTCAAGAAGAATGAGAAAGTCTGGAATTTTCCTCATTTCTTTTCACAGTTCTCTTGAAAAAAAGGTTTCCAGACAACTCTAGGAGCAGGCCAGAGCATTTCTTTGTAAAGGTGTCCAGGAAACTGTAAAAACTAAGAAGGCCTTCCTTCAGGAAATGGAAAGCCTGTCCTAATGACGGAAAAAAAACCTCTGGCAAAAAAGTGTACAGTGGTAATAGGGAATGCCAAAAAAACAAAAACAAAAACCCAGAGGCAACAAAAATCAAAGAGAACAATAAGAATTTCTAAAAGTTGAGTTTTTAGATGACAAAGTTATTAAATGTTTCCTCAGGGAAGGTGAGGAACTTGTAGAGAAATGGAACAAATTCTTTGCCTCTGTCCTTTTACTGAAGAATGATGTGCAGCAAAACTTTAATAAAACTCTTTCTTAGACTACAGATACAATAGACCAACTTTATGTGTAAATATCCTCTCCAAATAATGCATTAGCTCTTTGTTTCAACCAAAGTATCCAGATGAGGGAGTAAATTTTGCTTTTATTTTATTGTTTACATCATTGTAAACAATACATTGTTTACATTGTAACTTCATTACACAAATTGCATTTTTGCATCATGTACAAATGATGTAAATTGACATAAATGATATAATCTATGCTGTAATGGACATTCAGGAGTAATAATTGATCTGCTAAAATATTGCAGCATGATTTGCTCAGGCAGGAAGATAACATATTCTAGGAATTTGTTTTTCTAATAGGGTTCCATGAACTCAAGAATAGGTTGATTAGGTTCTGCAGGACCAAGACAGGAAAAAAGACTTTTGGAGAGAGTTTTCCTTTCCCCTCCTTAGACTCTTGCAGAGAGCTCCCCCTCCCCTTAGTAGCTAAGGTACAGCAAAAATGGCAACGCTTATCAGCTGACATTCAGAAGCCCCATCTCTCTTGAATGGGTATTCCAATATTTTTTTAAATAAATGTTTTAATTGGTTTTTGGTTTTTTTAAACAGTGATGTTCCCATGCTCTGAAACAGTTTGAAAACTACTATTCTAAGACATTTTAGTAATAACTAACTCCAGCACCAAAACCAAGAATTCTTAAAAATGTAACCAATCATTCAAATCAAACTCAGTGCAGACCAGAAGATAATCCATGGACCACCAGTTTTTAAAAAAAGGATATCTGGGAAATGTGACAAGTGATCTTAACATCTGTTTCAGACAAATTAGTACAATTAGTTATCAAAGAATGAATAACTAGGCACAGAGAGGAAAAAGTCATGCTGGAGAAACATCCAGATCTTGCTTTACTAAGTTTTGTTTTTGTGGTTCATCAACATGGGTGCAAGTGTCTAAATTTATCAGTTGTGATATAAGATATACTATCTTTTTTATAAATTGCCAGAAAGCAATGAGTAGAAATAAGTGGACAATTTTGTTTGTGGAAAAAGTAAGAAATTGAGTGCTTAAAATATAAATTGTTCTTAAATTTTCTTGACTTATAGACGAGCAGGAAATTGTGTAAGTTTGAACATAATACTATGCAGAGTGATAAAAGCCAAAAGCAATTATAGGCAATGCTATAAGCATCGTTTTAAAATGCATGAAGTGGCAGATGGAAGTCAGTTTATAAGTGAAAAATAATATGAGGCAAACCTATCTTTATATAAACATTGATGAAGGCCAAGCTGCTTATAACTAGTCAGGATGTAGCTCAATGAAGATGTCAGCTCATTCTGTGACAGCTGTGGAAAAGAAAATGTCATGCGTTGGTAATAAGGAAAGGGATTTAAACTAAAAATGCCAACATCATAATATCCTTACACAAATGTATGATACATCTTCATCCAGAGTACTATGCCCAAGTCTGGTTAGGCATTTAACAAAATAAAATAGATATTTTTTTTTGGGGGGGGGGAGTGCAGAACACTTGCCATATGAAAAAGGTCAGAATGTTTGTGACCCTTTAGCTCAGAAAAAAAGCACTTGAGAGGAGGTTAACTGAGGTATATAAAATCATGCATGGGACTGAAAAAAATAGACAAGAAAAACACTCAAAGACCAGGGCAACAAGCAAAGTTGTTTGGAAGGAGATTTTAGCAAGAAGGAAGGAAGCAGTTCTTCACACAGCATATAATTAATCAGTGAAAGTCATTACTATTGAATACATTAACAGAAGTCACATCTTTTTGGTCTTGAAGAATGAATGTTGGGGACAACATAATTCCAGAATGCAGGATGTCAGCCTTATACATATATCAAACTTAGACAGTGTGGGTCTAAAGCTACTTTTATTAGTACAGTAACTGTACTATAGTAACACAAAACCTTGCCATTCTGAATGTTCTTTCTATCCTGCCTCTTTTATTTTTATGTGAATAGGGGAGAGGGGCATCTTCATAAATCTTTTTCTTGCTCTGGGCTCAACTAATGTTTATCTGGTTGTTGCCTTAGTAACATATCTTCCTTCTATCTATCAAGGCTGTCCTCAGTATACAGGGAAATAACAGTTTAGGAAGAGTTTGTCTTCGCATCTTGTTTAGAAGCATCCCAGAGATCTGGTTGTGTGTTGTGAGAATCAAAAATGCTGATACAGCCAGCCTGTACTTACGCTTTTCTGTTCCTAAGTGGTATTTTATAAAAACAGAAGAAGATGACCAATTTTTACTCGGTAAATGTTTCTGTTTGTACTGCTGCAATGATAGCAGGAATGGAAACTGGAAATGATCCATTTTCTGTTCATTTCTAAAATGTTAGGAATCCAGTCATTTTAGTGACCATATTTGAGGCAGATAATTCAAAAGGGTCCTGCTTGATAGGAGGGTGGGTGCAAAATTATAGATTGCAAGAAATTTGCTGTCTGGATGTTCTCTCAGGAAAAGGTTAGGAGGTTTGGTTTTGTGTGGGTGATAGACAGGAAGAAAGCCTTCCTCCTTTCATAAAACAAGCTATTCTTGCATGATATATCAGCAAACAAGAAACTAATGAAAGAAAATGTATGCATTGGGCTGCAATCTTATGTGAGCTGCCTTTGGGAGAAAGCTTAGATGACTCTATCTTTCCTCCGCCCCACTGTTTCACTTCCAACATTGTTCAGAATAAGACACTCATATGATGCCCACTAATTCAAATCAGGGAGTTCTTTCATTCATGTTCCTTCTGTAAATGTTCAAGGAGGCTTAGGCAAGCTCTCTTAAACCATCTTCAGTAATGGAATAATTGTACTAATCTTCTTTATTAGTATTACTGAAGCACTTTAGAAACTAAAGATAGATGCTGCTTTATAATTGTTTAAATTTATATAGTTAGCTTGTGTGTTTCCCTGTGCATATCAGTCTTTTGAAAATTAATTTTTAAATCATTAGTAGACAGCATCTGATCCAGCTCTTCTAGAAGTTATGGGACTAAATCCCCCATTATCCTACATTATTGACAAAGTAGAGTTCTTTTCTGACACAATTCTTTCCTTTTGTCACTCTCCGATCTTTATTCATTGCTAGTAAGAAATTGAAAAAGGAGTTATATAAAACTGTTGTAATTCCCTTTCATCAAGAACTTTTTCTCCCATTTGCCCAAGTTTAGGTATATAAACCTAATGCTTCATTTGCTTTTTCAAATTTCTTTCTTTCACAGTATTCCAGAAGAGCATCTCAAACTTATCCAGGATTATTTGACAGTTCATATAACTAATGATCTTGAAAATGTACAACTAGGCTCATGGAATCTCCCTCAGCTGAAGAAACTACTTACAGGACTCTGCAAAGGACTCTTCAAGTAATCACAAATTCATTTGTGGGCATATTTCAATATCAACAGTTTTGAAATTCTGTTTATAACTATTTATATAGATTATTGACTAGTTAGTTAGAGGTTACTGCACCTTTGGCCTGAGCTCTTAACATGGGGATGCAAAATCATTAGACCAGCATTCCATGTGGAATACTTTTAAAGCTTAAAAACTAAGAGTAACACTGAGGGAAGAATTTTGTCCAATGGCCATAGGGTCTACAAACCAAGCTAAACTCTGCTTAACTAAGCCAACGTTGATTATTTTCGACCAAATTGCAGCTGAACCAAAAAGAAATGCAGAACATGTTGTTAGAATGTAGAAATCTGAAGCTATGTGAAAACTGGCAAAGCATCTTATACTCTATACTATTTGTTGGTTGGCTGGAGAATTTTGGAACCTGTCATCCTAATGGATTTAGAGAGGACAATATTGGAGAATGCTAATGGAGTACTGCATACCCAAATTGTTATAAAAATAAAGTCTTCATATACATGACTTCTGCATTTCAGTGAGTTGTCTCGGACTTTACCTTCTCTGGAATCTATACAGAGGGTGTTTGATCAGCAACTTTCCCCAAGTACCCATCGACATTCTCAGGTATGATTTCATGGAATTGATAATATATGTTTCAAAATCCATATCAACTAAAAGGGGGATTGCAGAATTTATGGCAATAATTATCAAAGCATTCTTCTTAGTTGAAATCTTCTTTTGAATTTTTTTCTTAATTGTATTATGTTTAACATGGCAGTAGCATATATTCCAGAAATAGGTAGGAGCTGCATTCATTCTTCAGGAGCAGATCGCTGGTCTGGAGAAGTGTGCAATGTTTTAATGTCTTTTCTATATCTGATTGCAATGCCATCTAGAATGCTTCCTGGATATAAATAACCTAATCACAAGGTATCATGGATTGATAACCTCATATCTTCATTATTATCATGTTGCCCTTATGGATAGTGTGGGACATGTATCCAGCCATTGTCCTCTAATATTGAAAGACTTGACTTAGGTTACAGTTTTCTACTGGCCCAATTTTAAAATGTTGATATTAAAGTATGAAACTCTAGACACCTATTCCTACATTTCCATTGTCTGGAAATGATTAGCATGATGGAAGAATTTAACTATTTTTAACTTATACGTGAATGATCTATACTACTACAATTTTCTTTCAGCTTAATAAATTTTTGGTCACTGACCCAGCAGTACAGGTTGGTTATTCCATCTCTGAATGCTATATTTTTCATTGTTGCTGAAGATGAAGGCCTATAGTTTAATGCAGAGGTCTCCAAATTTGGCAATTTTAAGGGAACCCTGATTTAGTGGAACCAAGTTGTTCTGAGAGTTACAATGTGATTCCATCTGTTTGAAGGAAGATGATACAACCAACTCTAGGATGGTCCATAATAAACTGGGCAATAAATTGCTCAAATAGTCTGTCTTGGTATATACACAATAGTTTCACCAGCACTGGGCTTGAAATGGTTCTTTTGTGCTTAACCTTTCCGTTAAGCAAATATAGTTCCATTCTATTCTGATATTCAGATTACTGATAACTCACTGGGATAATATAAGGTTGCAATGTTTTCTGAAATATATATGAGATGATAAAATGCCAGAATTATTGGGAAAATGGTATCCCTTTATTCTTATACTTACCTTTTTCTATGACACTCTTACCAGCCATCCTTTGATGTCAATCGTGCAAAATTGGTTCAGTTGACAAGTTTGCTTTCTTCTATAGAGGATAAGGTACAGTGAATTTTAGATTTCTCTCTGGCTGCAACTTCATCTTCAGCTGTACTTTATCTTTTTATTTAAAATCTTTTGATTATTTTTAATACTCTAATTTTTTTTTAAATATCCCACTATTTCTTATATTCTTATCTGTAACCTTCCTAACAATTCATGTGCTAAATTGCCAAATCTGCATTTTGAAAACCAGTTACTCCTTTAGGAGGGGTTTTTCCCCCCTGTTGTGTGAACTTTAAATTAACTCAGAAAATAACCTGGTCATGTGTCATATGCATTTAAGGTTCTTAGAGACACTGGAGATTGGAAATTGTAGATAAGCATTCATTATTTTATTATATGACAATTGACCTTCATACAGTTACAGTCTGGAGCTTGAAAAAAATTAGAATATTTTTTTCTTTGACCATTGTCATGGCTAAATCAATCAGCTTATTTATAATAATTTATTGTACATTTTACGGTTCTCATAAAGTTTCCTATTGAAATTTGAGATTGTCAGGTAGAACTATTCATTCTTATATTTTTACAGGTGAAAAGAGTATTGATTGAAGGGCCAGATCCAACACATAGACGTTCACTTATTCCTCCTGTTACCTTTGAGGTGAATTTTAAGTATTATCTCGTCACACAGGATTATTTATAATTCTTGCTACAGTGTTCTCACCTTTTAAAAAAATACACCATGTTCATATTGAAAGTGACAAAGTGCCAAGGCAACACTTACTCTCTGAAAAAATGTTGAATATAACATTAAAATAATCACTGTACAATTAATATAATGATAGTATTAGAGGAATAGCATCAAGATCATGTGAGGTTCTGGTACCGCTTTACAAAGTATAAGATCACACTTGGAATATTGCATCCAGTTTGGGTCAATATAAAACACAAAATACAATATAAAAAAAATTGAGATTCTGGAAAGAGTGCAGAGAAGAGCAACAAGAATGATTGGTGGCTGGAGGCTAACTCATATGAAGAACAGTTACATGAATTGATTATGTCTAGTCTAATGAAAAGAAGAACTAAGGGAGACATGACAGCAGTGCTCCACTATTTGAGGGGCTCCTAAGAGATAAGGGGGATCAAAGCACCAAAAGGCATGATGAGAATCAATGGATGGAAACTCACCCAGCAACCTAGAACTAAGAAGAAATTTCCTAACAGTGAGAGCAATCAATCAGTGGAACAGCTTGCTTTTAGAAATTGTGCATACTCCATTACTGGGGCTTTTAAAAAAAGATTGGACAACCATTTAACTAAAATGATAAAGGGTTTCCTGCTCAAGTAGGGGGTTGGATTAGAAGACCTCCAAGGTCCCTTCCAACTTTATTATCCTATGCCTATGTTTTATGCAAGTTAGCCATGTAATATGGAAAGTCTGCACAAGTAACATTTCTTCTGTTCTCATAGGTGAAAGCAGATTGCCTTGGGATTTCTTCCAAGACTCATCTTAAAGTTGATGTTGAGATGGGAAAACTTATTATTAAGAAAGCTAAGGATGGTCCTGAAGATAAATTCTACACTCACAAAAAAAGTAAGTGGGTGGATCACATGCTCCATTTTTATTCACTCAGATTGTGCTCACCTGGGAAGAGTATGAGGAATTACATTTTTTCAGGTTTGCTTAAGACATAAATTTTGAATATGCAAATATATGACTGCAGAGGTTACACTATAGCTTTCTAATATTTTTATAGTGTTTAGATTGAGCAACAGACTGAGGCGTACAAACTTTAAGTGGAATTTTATACATGAAATGCCTTAGTGGTTCAGAAGGAAGTTTCATTATAAATGGTTGTTACATTTTGTGCCTTCAAAGAGAGAAGATTGGTGAGTTTGATTGGTGGTGATGATAATTTTCTTTGGGTAATCAGACTAAAACTGTTGGTGATAAAGAAATAAACTTACTGTGGCATTATTTAAGAGCTAGCTTTAAAAAGGAACTGTAGGGTATTTTCTACTTCTGATTGCTGTTTCATCATAAAAGCACAGGAAGGAGGTAGAATGTACAGTATTTTAAACCTTGGTGAAAAGAAATAAAATGGTACAACAGGGAGACTGAAGTTAGTTTCTAGTTCCTTCTCTATTTTATTTAAAGGCTCAAATGAAGCATGAGAATAATATGGATTTTCATGTGAATTGTGAACTATGAAGAATTTTGTTCTAGAAACAACTTTAGAGGAACTGATACAGAGCAATCAGTTTGTGACATGAACATATCATTTAGAGTGTTCTAACAGTGAAAGCAGTATCTAAATTCTTTTTTTTTATGTTTAGCTGTTCATTTTATTGTTGGTTTGATAGACATATATGTTTGTATTATGGAGTTTTTTAATTTTCCTAGTAGGTGTTGGAGAGCAACCATCCCAGTCAGGTGGAGGGATCAAACAGGGAATTCGCATGTATTCGTAAATGCAAGGAGGCAGGGTCTTTGAACCATATCTAGCATATCTGCTAGTCTGGGAGGATTCCTGTGAAAGTGGCATAGAACAATAAAGTAGCTAGTATAAGCTCTACGCATGTTGCTCTGGTTGTGTGTGCCTGGCAGTAGATCTTTTTTGGGCTTTTCTTGTTTGCCCTGATGCAAAAATAGGCTACTTTTCATTTGGAAAGAGTAGGATTATCAGCCCAACCCATAGTTGCTTTGAAGGTGATCAGCCAGTATTTTTCTGCTCTGTGCCAAGTGTAGACTTTCCCTCTTTGCTGGTGCAAGCAGGATGGTCCATTAGGGCTGCTATGTTTCATTTCATCTTAGGCAAATACCTCAGTTACAAATGGTGGTATGCATTCTGACTAGTACAGTAGAACCTCTGGTCATGACCATAATTCATTCTGTAACTTTGGTCACAACCTGATTTGGTCATGACCTGAACCTAATTTTTGAAATTTGGTGCTTACCCCAAAAATGGTGTGGAAGGGGAAATTGGCGGAAAAAAAATTAGTGAATTTTTAGGTCCGAACCCGATTGGGTTGTGGTCAGAAGCGTTCATGATCAGAGGTTCTACTGTATGCCTTGCTCATTGGGCATTTTTTGCCTGTTGAGAAACAACCTTATGTCTTCCTCTCATCAGTGCAAACAGAAAAATAATGAAAAGACATTTCTTTTTTTGTTTAGCAGGTTCAGCAAAGAGAGAGACCATTCCACAAATGTTATGCTCACAGAAAGGGGAAATGGTGATATTTGCTTTCCTGGCTTGGCTAGAAGGGGAAAAGAAGATGGGGGATCTACCAAACAAGGACTGTATTACTGCAGTCCAGAGAGAACACCTGGTCATCGTTATGGCCAAAGTTGGGCTGTAGATTTTAAATCATGGTTACATTTTATTCTATAGTTGAGATTATTGAGCAAATAATGTTTGAATTGAACACTATAGAGAGGTTAGGCTGGCACTGATGAAAACAGCCTTCTCTCCCCTGATATTTGGCATTTACAGATCCTCTTCGGTCTGGCTTTAGGCTTGGCTTTGAAACAAAAAGTGCTTTGATTGCCCTATGAAATGACTTTGAGAAGAAAAAAACAAAGTGTATATGCTTTTAGGGTCTTTGAGATCTTTCAGCATGATACTCTCAATCATGGTCTCATTTAATTTATTTAAGTGACTGTTTAAAATACACATAACCTAAAGCAAAAGAAAAAAAAGCCAAATAATAAAAAGAAAATTGAAAGGAGATTTGTGAGCAATATAAGAATAAATAAAAATTTCAAAGTAACACCAAATTAGTGCTGCTTAATTCTTATCAAGCTGGACTGAGTTGGGTGACTGTTTTTCACTAATTATATAAAACCTGAACCATTCTGCTCTCCTCAGTGATTTTCTGCAGTAGGTAATATAGCATCAGAGTAAGTGAGACAGAGTGAAAAAAAGTGTTTCAAGAAGGTGATGGTGGGAAATTATAGTTCTGTTTTGTGGTATTTGCTCAGAGTTGGGACTCAATTTTAGTCCCATCTGAGTGCCTGGTTGGGGTGTGTTTGAGTTGGAGGTATCAGGGGGAGTCTGTTTGTGCCCAGGTGTTTACCTGGCTTGTGGTGTGGATATTTTTTTTGTTTGAGAGTGCAGGCTTCCAGATAATTGACAGTCTGGAGGAATCATCTCTTCTACTCATGCTTTTGGGTATTTTTTCAATCTCTATGGCTTCTCTGATAATTCTGTAGCTGGGGTTTTCTATAGTGGCTAGGGTTTTGGTGCCATTGNTAGTGAGGGAGTGTGTTCCAGATTCTGCCGAAACGTTGCTACAACTTTAAAAGCACAACTATAATGACGTGGGAGAATACCCAAACAAAGCTGAATACCATACATATAAATACCCGCAAAAGCTTAAGAAAACAAATATCAGACTTCTACAAGGAGGAAATCAACAGCCAGACCAAAACCTACGAGAAGCTGGAAGTTAAAAGAGCAGGAAGACTATGCGACCTCAAATTCCTATGCAGCTGCAGAGACAACAATGCAACACCGGCCTGCTTCAAATTTACATTTTATCACAGCACAGCAGCTACTAAACGTATCCTGAAAAGAACTGAAATGGCTCTACTCAGGAATGAGCTCCACAGGAAGAGATTCCAACTTGATCAATGGAACAAAGATCTCCTAACTCAACACCTGGAATTGAGCAACAAAATCCACCCTCTACTTTGGGACAAGATAAAACAAGTTACAACTTGGAGAGTTGAAACTGAAACCACTTACAAAAATGACAAACTCCTGAAGAAACTAAAGAAATTAGAACATGACAAGAAAGCCCTCAACAACTCACAACACCTGAAACAATTAGTATACAATGTTTCCAACAGAGAGCTCACCAAAACAGAAACAGATGTTTTAACCAAACGATTCAATTGTTCTATAGCACCAAAAAAAAAATCCCCACAGAATCCATCATATGTGGAGTGGAATCCAGCCTAAATGAATTAAATATAGATGAAGCTGATAGAATAAAACACCAAGTCACTAACATCCTATGCACAAGCAAACCAAGCCCTAAGGAACGACAGCAGCATGATCATACTTCCAGCAGATAAAGGTAATGCCACAGTAGTAATGGATTGAAGAGACTACAAAACAAAATTGACAGACCTGCTCCAAGACTCCACATACAAACCCATAAATAACCAAGAAGAAAATTATAACCAGCCAGATGAGCAAAGAGATCCAACAGACGATCATCCCAAGAGAAAAATCTTCTAGATGCCCCAAACCATACGGCCTCCCCAAAATATACATAGAAGGCATACCCCTCAGACCCATAGTCAGTTCCAGAGGAGAACCACTATAAAACCTAGTCAAATACCTAGCAAAGCAGCTACAGCCCCATGCTGAAGCATCATCATCAAATGTACAAAATTCATACCACCTCTTGGAAATGATCAAAGATCTATACATGGAACAAGAAGATCTGCTTGTAAGTTTTGACGTGGCTTCATATTCACTCAAGTCCTGATAAAAGAAACTCTTGAAATCATCAAAAATAAATAGCAACCACCCAAACACCTCATGGAACTAGCAGAACACTGCTAAACCAACACATATTTCATATACAAAGGACAAAGATACAAGCAAATCGAAGGAGCCCTGATTGGATCACCACTGTTACCCATCATTGCAAACCTGCTCATGGAAGAATTCAAATCTAGAGCCCTAGCCAACGCCACCCACAAATGCAAACTATGGTTAAGATATATCAATGACACATTTGTTATTTGGACCCATGGAAAAGAAAACCTAAACAATAGCACACACAACCCAAAATCAAGTTCACCATGGAAACGGAAACAAACAAACAACTACCATTCCTAGATGTACTAATCTACAAAAGGGAACAGATGGCACACTGGACACACACCTATACCAGAAGAAAACACACACCAACCGCTACCTCAACGCCAATCCACCACCACCCGCACAGATAAATTCTGTGGCAAAACACTAATTACCAGAACCAAACGCCTGGCAGAAAGACACAATAAGACTGAACTATGCACCCTGACAAAGTATGACAGCCGGCTTCCACAAAAAAAATCACCAGCTTGATCCAAAAAAACACACAAGACATAAAGAGACCTAGAAGACAACAGACCTATGGAACAGCTGTCTGCCCTACATAAGAGGTACACAGATAAAATCAGTAAGATACTACACAGGCATCACATCAAGACTGTTCAAAACAGACAAAAAAATAGCAGCCATCCTAGAAACCCCAAAGACAAAATTGACCTGGAAAACAAGGCATATACGAATTCCCTGTCATCATGCCCGGCCACATACATTGGACAGACCAATAGAAAGAATAAGTACCCGCCTGGATGAACACAAAAATGCAGTAAAAAAGCTGGAACACACCTCCTCACTAGTCCAACACATTGAAAACCACAGGTCACAACATCAACTTCAATGGACCAAACCCTAGCCACTATAGAAACCCCAGCCACAGAATCATCAGAGAAGCCATAGAGATTGAAAAAAACCTGAAAGCATGAATAGAAGAGATGATTCCAGCAGACTGTCAATCATTTGAAGCCTGCACTCTCAAATAGAAAAGTCTCCACACCACAAGCCAGGCAAACACCTGGGCACAGAAAGACTCCCTCTGATCTCCACTCAAACACCCCCCACCAGGCACCCAGTGAAACCTAGCTCCTATATAGATACATAGCCGTCCTTTCACGGAAGCCAAGCTGCACTGAAAGCTCCAAACACAGACGAAGTGTTGCCAGCCAATCAAGCCACAAAACAGACAGAAGAAACCAGAAACACAATCAACAAACTCCAAGTCCAATAAACACGACCAAGCTCCAACCAATCAGATGTAGAAAAAACATCCTGACAGATAGGCTAGCTCAAATTTAAACGCAAGGCTGTGAGACCCTGACCCACATACAACTCAATACAGAAGCCTGACCTGATGATGGCAGATCAGATTCTGCTGAAACGTTGCTACAACTTTAAAAGCACTACAATGATGTGGGATAATACCCTAAGGAAGCTGAACAGCACACATGTAAGTACCCACGAAAACTTAAAAAAAAACAAATACAGACACATACACACACATGCATACCCCATAGACATAGACAAATAATTTCCTTTAAAAATGCCAGTTTGTTCCAAAATTAATACAATAAAGGATAAGTTTGAAAAAGTTTGAGTGGATCATAGCCTCTGAATATCAACAAAGTGCCATTCATGCTAAACTGGTGGGTTGTTCAAAAACTTGAATGTTGAATTTCATAGATATGGCAAGTTCCATAGGAACCTTCCAACTTCTTGGCAGGGTATCCACAGCCTGTTAACAGGGCAGCCACCAGTATGCCATCATAGTTTCACCATAATTTCATAAAAACAGTTGGAGCTTCACTCCATCCACCATGGCTGCCAACTTGAGTTTTTTTCACTAACCCCCGAAGATGTCCTTGTGACCTGGTTTGCCCTGGAAAGAAAATGGGGTGGGATATATGACACCGCTTCTAATGGTCTTTGGACTCTAGGATTACAGTCTGATGGGTAATAAATACCTTGGACTTTAACCATATTTAATGACACAGGACATTTTCTGTACTTGGCATTTTATTGTTTTAATGAAAACCAGGAAAAAGAACCTCTAAAGATTGCAGCCAAGTATGGAGGGGGGAGCAGGGATGGGATTTACCAGTTCTGTCCACCTCTGTAGAACCAGTAGCTCTGTAGGGCAGCAGAACCGATTCTATGTCTGCTGATGTTTTGGCCCACTCGCCCGTCCGGGCTCTTACCTTACTTTATTTCCTGCTTTTTCAATCTTAGCTGCTGCGCAAGGCACAGCTGCGGTTGAAAAAGCAGGAAAAAAGTGCTTTTTCAAACACTGCTTCTCTGCACGCAGCGCTGCTCAGCTGTCCAGGCAGCAAGCTGATGATGATTNGAAACACATCATAAATCATCGAACCAGTAGTTTCTCCTGTTGGATCCCATCTTGGGGGGGTGGGGGGGGTGAGAAGTAGAAAGAGACATTTAAGAGAGATCTTCTTGTGGGATAATCTTTTTCCTTTTGTAAAAAGTTTTGAAGGTGTGGCGTTCCTCAGTGGTGATGGGCAAATTAACTCAACCCTCTTCAGGCTGGTATCCTACAGCAGGGAAACTGGAATATCTAATAAAGTCAATAATGATGATGGCTGGGAATGCTGGGAGATGTAATCTGAATTGCAAAGGATTGAAGAAGGATTGTGGAATCCTTGCTGCTCTTTGAGCCTGGCTGTTTGCTACATTCTATTGCCCAGCTAGATAATATCATCAGTATTAGGTTTAGTGTGGGGGTTTGTTCCCTGTTTATTTACAGAATTGGCAAATATCTGGTTTTCACCTTGGTAGTTTGTAAATTAGAGTTTCCCAGTTGAAACTGTGATACAGCACCTCTATGATGACCAATTAGCAACCAGAAGACATCTGAAAATTCCTTAATCTCATAACAGATGGACAAACTCAACTATGGACTCAACTGGGAAGTTGTGAACATCCTAGACCAAGTCAAATCCAAAAATCTGAGAAAGCTTGGCATTCAGACAAATCAGCCATCAATGGATAGAAAGAAATAAACCACATTTATACACTATTCAAGGGAGACAATAAAAAAAAGCTTAAGTAGGAAACCAAAACACTCCAGCAGCCAACATCCAAAGAAGTAGAAATTAACACCAGACAAACAGTCAAGCAGGAAACAATACCCTAATCAAGGAACCAACAAGAACATTTTCGCCAACACTGGTAGGTGTTGTATATAAACTATATGTAAACAGGGAGCAAGTTCTACATTCACTAACATGGATGATGTTACCTAGATGAGTAATGAAATGTCTGCAACCAAATAACCAAGTTCAGAAAGCATTCCAAAGTTCAACCCTGAACCTTATATATTCTCTTCTGTGAAAAAGAATACTTTTCTTTTCTTAATAAATGCTACTGCCCTTAAAGAATCTCCTCCCAATTCTGCACTGGTATATAAACCTGCTTTTCTTAATGGCACGATCCTTTTATGAAAAATTCTAATTAAATGTGTTGTTATCCTTTCTCATAAAACCACTCTTTATAAATGCATCATAATGTACCTTCTGACTGTAAAGCCCATGTCACACTGCCCAACGGATGCAAAAAGGACACAGTGGACGAGCAAAATGTTCCATCCAGTTGTTATCCGCTCTCAAAAGGGGCAAAAATTTGCATAACCGGAGCCGATAACACGGATGCGTGGAGGACGCAGGGCGGATGCAGAGCGGATGCGGAACGGAAGCCCAGCGGATGGAAGCGGATGGGAGCAG
>BHFT01007025.1:0-21764 GCA_004320025.1 Laticauda laticaudata | reverse complement strand
ACCAATCCCTTATCGTTCTTAGCAGCCAATGGGAATGCATTATTTGAAGCCGGTTATTTGCATACAGAACAGATATATTTTATGTAATTTGAGATATCAATTTTTATGTAATTCTAGAGATCACATATTTTGGACTTCATTCAGAGTATTTTATAGATATATTTTAATTTGATTTATTGATTTCTTAGGACAGATTTATAAGAGCTCACAAATCACTCAGACACATTTCTTGTACTGGTCTAATAAACCAATTAACATATTAAAGTACAGATGTTAAATATTGGTTGACACCCAAGAATTAAATTGGAGAGTGAGATTGTTAAAAAGAATGATTAGGTAAAGAAAGGAAATGAGCATATGCATTAATTAATTCATTTCTTCAGTAATTATGAAGAAATTTGAAGGGGCAAGGAGTTCAATAAGCCTTATACCAGTGTTTCTCAACCTTGGCAGCTTAAAAATGTGTGGACTTCAACTCCCAGAATTTCCTAGTGAAGAAAGCTGGCTGGGAAATTCTGGGAGTCAAAGTACATATACCCAGGTTTAAGAAACATTCCCTTGTATTCTATATTTGTCATACCTTCTATTAAAAAACTGATTTTAATGACATAAAAAAGATTTATTTTATATCATTACCTGAAAAGTAAGAGGATGCATTGATCACAAAAATTAAGAAGGAAATTTGAATCTTCCATTTAATGTGGTTGAAAATTAGCAAGCAACTATTGAAATGAAATTTGCAAGATTAAATATCAAGTAAATAGGCTTAGGAGTGTTGTTCCATTAAACTTGAAGTGAACTTTCAGCTACTGAAATACATGAAAAAACATCCAAAGCACCTTGTCTCTACCTCTTCTGAATGGAAAGATTATCATTTAAAAAAAATTTCCTTGTATGTTGAAGATGCTCTATTTATCATCTATTTCTAAAATATGTTATGTTATGCTATTATATTACTTTGGAGATATCTGACCAAAATAATACAAAAGATAAGAATTAAATATACATTTTATAAAGAAACTTGATCCTTTTGTTTGCTATTTTCAATTGCTTTCTCAATTGTCCTTAATGCACTGACTCCTTTTTATTCGCAGCTGTTTTCAGGCAGCTCAACACAAGACATCTTCTTTGTATTCCTAACCCACTTAGATTCCAAGACAGCTGAAGTACAGTTGAGGTCTATTCTTATTCAATCTGATTTGCAGTTAATTTCATTAGCTGATACTTTCTTTTATGTGGTTAAAGAAACCAACCTAATAGAAAATTATTCCAGAGATATTACAAAAAATTATTTGAAGAGTTGGAAAGTGAGTATCTCAATCTGTGAAATCAATTAAAATTGAGCTGGTTGAATTTGAAGGGAGAATGGAAAAATGGTTTGTAAAGAGGAGAGAAGATGAAAGAAGAATTTATAGGACATTTTACAAGAGAACTTCAACAAATCACTGATAAACTGCATATTTTAGGAAGCTAAAAAAATAACAATATAAAATAACCAATTTGGAAGGGATATCTTCTAGGCTAATCCTCTGGCTCAAGCAGAAGAGCCTATACCTGTGATGGCGAACCTATGGCACGTGTACTGGAAGTGGCATGTAGAGCTATCTCTCCGGGCATGCCAGCTGTCACCCGTTGCTCTTCTGGGTCCTGGCACATGCATGCACACTGACCAGGTGCTCTTTGCGTGTGCAGGAGCGCCAGAAACTGGAAGAGCAGTTTTCTGCTGCACACATGAATCTGAACTTCCAGTTTTCAGAACATGCGTGCCAGCTAGTTAGTCTTTGCACGTTGGGGGGTTGTTCTTCTGATTTCTGGTGGTTCCTTGCGCGCGCATGCACCCATTTCATTACTCAGTGCAGAAAAGCTTCGCCAACACTGGCCTATACCATTTCAGACAAATATCCAGTGTCTACTTAAAATCCTCCAGTGATGGAACATCCACAACTTTTGAAAGCTATCTGTTCTTTAATTAATTGTTCTAATTCAGGGATGTCAAACTCACCATCGACTACAATATACTTTAAGGTCAGCTATAGGGTTAGGGGCGAGCCAACACAGGTCTGCATTGGTTTGGCTCCCTTCTCCAAGACTGGTCCCAATTAGTGTTGATATGGAATGAGAGATCTATTCCCCTCTCCCCAGTTGCTCTGTGCAGCTGTTGCAGGGCTTGGTACTCTCTTTGCTCCTGTTTAAACATCTCCATGAAGCTGCTGGTTTATATCCAGTTACTATGGGTTGAGATATCATTTGTATCTTGATGTTACTCAACTTTATGTATTTATTTTTATTTATTTGGTTTGTCGACTGCTTATAAGATAATAGGTATATGTAAAGACATAGTTATGAATACATGGATACATATAAGAAAAATAAAAGAAATAAAAGAAACAATAGGACAGGAATGGTAGGCACGGTTGGTGTGCTTATGCACACCCCCTACGACTCTTAGTAGAAAGGGGTGAGTTCACTAGTAGACAGTTTAAGGTTAAAGTTTTTGTGGTCTGTGGGAAGAAACCACAGAGTCAGGTAGAGTATTCCAGATATTGACCACTCTGTTGCTGAAGTCGTATTTCCTGCAATCAAGTTTGGTGCAATTAACCTTGAGTTTGTATCTATTGTTTGCTCTTGTATTGTTATGTTGAAGTTGAAGTATTCATTGACAGGAAGGACATTGCAATGTAGATTTGTTGATACTATACTTAGATCGGACTGAAGGCGGCGTAGTTCTAGGTTTTCTAAGTTCTAGAATGTAAAGTCTGGTGGCATAACGAACAGAGAGTAGAGAACACTCCTCTGCAACGAACAGAGGAGTAGAGAACACTTCTTGTGAAATATTTTTGGATTTCTCAACTGTGTTAATTCAGATATGTAATGTGGGTTCCAGACTGAAGAGCTGTATTCGAGTATTGATCTTAGCAAATGTGTTTTGTATGCTCCAGTAGTAGTGTTAATATTCCAGAGAAAAAGCTACATAAGATTAGGTTAACAACTGCTAAATTCTTTTTGACTATGTAGTAACAGTGGCTCTAGCACTTAGATCATTAGAATGACTACTCCAAGATCCTTGACAGAGTTTTGGATCATCAACAAGGTCTTGACTATTCAGCCTGTATTTTATTTTCTGATTTTTTTTTTTGCCAATATGTAAGACATTTATTTGTTGAGTTTGAAGTTGCCATTTGTTTGACCATTCTGAAGGGGTAGCAGTATTGTCTATGGTGTTGAATAGCTTTACATCATCAATGAAGAGACGCAGCTGCTCTTGATATGATCAGAGGTCATTTGTATGGAAGAGTTTGTCCTAAGAACACTGCCTTGGGGACACCACTGTTGACAGAGTACAGAATTTGATAGGACTCCTCCAATTTTGACCATTGACAGTTGTCTGTTTGACAGGAATGCTTCATCCAGTTATGCAGGTGTCCAGAGATACCATAAGATTTTTATTTTAGGAGTAGTTTGTTATGTACCACTGAATCAAAGGCTTACAGAAGTCTATGAAGATTGTGTCTTACTGCTTTGCCCTGATCGAGTTGCATAGTCATATGTTTTGAAGTGTAAGAGTTGCAGATTAATGATAGTTTTTTCCTGAAATCATATGTTTATTAGAGAGTAGTTTGTTTGTTTCTAAGTGGAGGATGATGGATTTGGTTAATAATTGATTCCATGACTTTACCAGTGACGCACCAGCATAAAGAGATTGGTCTGTAATTTTCAACTAAGCGGGGTCTCCCTTTTTGAAGATGGGATGAGCACATGGCGTATGATATATTTTGGCAAGAGCTGGTCCTGAAAGATTTTTCATAAGATTATCTTAGAGGTTGTACTATGGCAGTGGATAGCTTTTTAAGAAGTAGGCACATATTCTGTCTGGTCCAATAGATAGCGCTGGTTTTAGTTGCACAGTGCTTTTTTCAAAATTGTCTATGATAAAATCGATATAATACTAGATCTTTGTAATTGTCTGTGGTTAAACTAGGAATAACTGGGCATAATCCATTGCTGTTTATAAAATATGAGCCAAAGATCGTGTTAAAGAGGTTGGCTTTAATGGTGTCATCTTGTCGTCTTTACCATTAGGTCCTTTCGGGGGGGGATGGACCTTTAATTTGTGCATTTAATGATGTTATTTACAAATTTGTAGAAAGGCGGATGGAATTGGTGTGTAGGTTTTCTCTTGTTTAATGTGATAATTGGTGCATCAGTCTCTTTATCTGGTGGCATAAATTTTTGTATCCGCTTTTGAAGTCGGGCAACGTGATCAGATTTTATTTTTCACCAAAGTTGATTTCTTTTTGGATTGAAGCTTCCTTATAGTTATGGGTAATTTGTTTTTTCTGGTTTTGGGAATTCTTATTGGGACATATAGTTTGATGACTCTTTGACTTCATAAAAAATGTTGCAAATGGTCTTCAAAAGTATTGCATCCAGTGAATAGAAATTGCCAATCAAGGGATAAGAGAGTTCATTGCTCTATAAGATCATAGTTGCCTTTTTTTGAAATTATAATTGGGGATTCCATCATTGGTCACTGTTGGAAAAGAGTTCTTTAATTTGTATTCCGTAAATTGAATTCAAAACTATTGCAGAAGTGAGATTGAGCAGTGTTTAAGTCTAGTGTTGTGGTTACTAATTGTTCTAGTCCCAGATTTGTTACTGCATTGTAGAAGGTTGCATGTGTGGGTTCAGTTTGCGTTCGTTAAGGGTCCAGTTAATATGAGATAGACTGAAGTCACCAAGAAAAATAAAAGATGTGGGCAAGATGTGCCAGTAGTAGTTTAGCTTATTTGCATATGTTCAATGTCATAATCAGGGGCTCTGTACATAGTAAGAACTGAATGTGATATTTAAGGACAGTGTCAGCCTTCAAGATCTTCTGCTATTGCTTTGCATCTTTCGACTGCCCATAAGTAAGGGGGGGGGGGGGAGGGGGTAAGGATAAGTCGAGCGGGAATGGAGCTGGAGGTGTTACATTTTCTGTTGTGTAAATGGGGGGGAAGCCATACAATAGGATTAGGTTTCTATTTCTCGCTTAGCTTCTTTCTCTGCGCAACTGCAACCTGTTATCAAATATACCAAGGTCCAACGGGACAGAGGCCTCTCATATCACCTGAAGAATGCCCATATGATCATATTCACAACTCTCAATTGGAAGTGTCATCTGACACTATTGGGGTGGGAACATTTCATCACTTTGTTAATGTTGAATTGCGTGCCTAATTTCTCAGATTCAGAATTCTTTGTGTTGCTACCACTTCACTTTCATAGTAAAGATGTCTTTCTCTAAACTAAAGAGTCTAAGTATTCTTTCCTGGATTTTGAATGGAGCTCCGCCTGACATTATTCTGAATCTCCCACCAGCCCACCCGGGGAGAATACCCAATTTTCTTCTGAGGGCCTGGACATCAATGTCATCTTCAAATAGTGACCAAGAGGATCCGGAGCCATTGGAGGGCAAGATTCTGTGCTGGTGCAGGAAGGTCCCAATCACTAGCAGAGCTCAGTTTGGAAGCAGGATCCAGATTGTGCAAGCCCCAGCATGGTCGGTGGGAGTTGGTTGGAAAGATCCGCGAGAAGGGACCCCCCCAGAGTCACAGACTACTGCCCACGCCCGGCCGTGGACAAACAGAGGTACGGGTGCCTCATACGGCCGTACTCACCTGCCCAGTCCTAGCGGGACCGCGCGTACGACCACGGCCCAGCACGCCGGGCCCTACTCGGACCTCTTGTGCAAGAGAAGGACAAGACGCGGAACTCTTGCTGGTATCAAGCCAGGAGACTCCTGAATGAAGCTCTTTGACACACCTCAAGCGTGCATAAAGGTATGAAGGGGAGGGGAGTAGCCCCGAGCCAAGAGACCAGAGGCAGCTCCCCGTCTCCATAATCAACCGCCGACACTCCAGCAGCCAGCCGCAGGGTCTTCAGTTGGGAGGTAGTGATTTCCTAGAAGCCGTCAGAGCTCCTAGGTGCCTCCGTTAGAATAAGTAAATACGGAGGGATTCCCAAAAACCTTGGGATCTTTTCTAGCTCAAGTTTGGAGCCATATGAAGAATATGGGAGGAGATTTTCCCTCAGAAGCACCAAAGTGAGGTGTCGTTACTAGTGCAGCATCTGGAGCTAGGGACGAGATAGTGCAGAGTGGATGCGTGACTTTGCATAATGATATGCTCCTCAGTTGCTGCATTATAAACCTGATGCTCTTATTCATGGCTGCACTGCGGGCTAGCTTTGGGGACCCACTGCAAGAGCGGAAGGCACCCGAATTAGAGATGAAAACCTATAAACAGGGGCAGAGGTCCTGCGTTGGCTGATATACCCTCGAGAATTTAGACAGGTTAGCCGGCCGATTCCGAGGACCCCAAGAAAGCCCTGATAAGAACTGTTAAAGATGGTTTAAATGACAGAATGTGTACCAGAGACTGCACTGCATAGAGAGACCCATGATTGCACTGTCCTGCGCCAATTGTTGGTACTTGCTGGCAGAAGAAGTGGAGAATTGATTTAATCCGAGGCTAAACGGCGCCGGGAGGTTTAGATTCTTTTTTTTTTTTTGTTGGTATGAGCGTGGAGCAAGTTTTCCCCACCCACGCCCTCAAGACGGCTCGCTAAACTCAAGAAGGGAGGGAGTGCTGGAAGGGCTGCCAACCCCTCAACCTGCTTCCGATGCCGGGAAGATGAAGGTTCACTGGAGTGTGACAGCTGCAAAGTCCAGCTGAGCCAAAGGGAGCGCGCCAATCAGGAAGGAAGTGAAACCTTGAGAAAGCCCACCAGCGATAGCCTCGCCCGAAACGCGCACTAAATTCAAAGAGACGGACATGCAAGGGTCTCCCCTCCCACCAGGAGAGGAATCAGAAGCGCCCAGTGACCCCTGCAGGAGGATGATTTTGACTGCGGTAGAACGCGAACTTCCTGGTAAGTCCGAAGCGTGCGGCCCTATGACCATTCCGGTGAAGTGTTGAGGCGGTAGCCTCAAGTCAGTGGGGTCGAAGGTGGGAAATGCTCAGCCCTGTTAGATTCTAGGTGTACAAGGTGTAGTAAATTAACACGGAAAGTAGTGAAGACGATATGGCCTAAAGCTAAACCTTTAGAAGATGCCCGATTGTCCTTTTGACTAAGCTTACAGTGGATCGTGGTGAGATTGCCTTCACATCTCTCAACTTGTGTCACGGAAACTTAGAAAATGATCGATGGGAAGGCGATGATGAGATCCCTGCGTTTTATTGCTGGTCCTGGGATGGAGCAAGACCTTAGATACTGGGATTGCCCTGGCTTCGGAAATGGAACCCCAGTGATTAAGCTCATGGAAAAGGGGTTGGTGCTGATACGCCACAAGCAGTGACCGGCTGAGAAGGAGCCAGACTCACACAGCCGAAGCCGAGCTGACTGGACTAATTGTGAAATAAGCTCCCAACAAGGTACTGAGCCCATCATGACAAGATTGAGGAGAAATATTCCCAAAGGATATTACGTATACTTTAAAAGAAGTGTTTCAGGTGAGAGCCTCAGGATGAGCTTTCCCGCGCTCACCCGCGCACAGACTGTGGGCTCATTGAGATCTTGCCTGAGGTCTGAAACTCCCGAAACCATAAGTGACTGTACTCAATGACTCCACACGGAATTGCCGAAGGAGCTATAAGATTGTCTATTCGATAAAATTTTGGAACGTGGGCCTTTCATTCAACCTAGGCTAGACCCGGGTACGCAAGCGCCCCAGTGCGTCGGATATACAGTGTGAAAAAGAGAATGACTCAACGCTTCGGTTGGTGGATTACAGATAATATTAAACGTCCTATTTCTGTGGAAAAATGTGGACCCCCCTTCCTCTATGATGATGATACGGACATGGGTTGTGCCGCGCGAGTGTTATAGCGAGGGAAACGATGTTTCCACGAAGTTGGATTTGACGAGAAGGATGTACTACCTTAAGTGCGAATTAAAGGAGCGGGAGATGAGCTCGAAGACCTGCAGCTTTAACTGCTATCTCTCCTGGTTGCTTCCAATTCAACTGTTCTTCTCTTTCATGCTTTCAAAGAGGCCCCGCTTGTATTATGCAAATGAAAATCAATCCAAGATTGTTTACATTGAAAATTTTACTGGCGGGCGGTCTGTTTAATCTGACTGCAACTATCTCGCTTATGGCTGACTGACGGAAACTCTGCAATTGACATGTGAATTAGTGCGGTCTCTATGGATTCTTTATAGTAGAATTACCCAAAATGGTAGAACCGACGGTCATCCAGGGTAGTGACTGATTTGTTTTCCAAACAAGTTACCGATTTGCCCTACCTTGTTCCAAGATGTCCCTCTGCTAAAGACGGCTGAGCAAACTGGTTTATCTTCACATTATCCTATAGGTTTACATGGCGATCCCGGATACGCCTATAACTCCATCTGCAGCAGAGCGGCTCACCAAGTCAGTTACTCTCAAACTTTTTGCAAGAGACGTTTCCTCGCAAAGTGTAAGCTGGACCTCCGCAGTGGGTCTACAGCTCCCGCCCACCACCCCCAAACAAGGCGACGCCTCTGTCCTGAGACGCCCGAACTACGACCGTCAGGTTTAAACAATTATCTTAGATGTTACATACAATTACTCAGACAAGATAAACTGGTCCGAATTACTTAACCAATTGTGAACCGTTAATAGACATTTAAGACAACTCCGCATTAGGTAGTACCTGGATATTACTCCGATTTAGACAGTGGCTTCGCGGGACAGATTTCGTTCCATACCCTCTGAATTTTCCTCGCGTGAAAAAGGTAACATCCATGTCCGTTATGGCTCCATGGAATGGAGTAACTCAACTCCAACCTTAACTGCGCCAGTGACACGCAACATCGTAGTTGATGCCCATCTCTATGCCTACCATAAGAAAATTTGCTAGACAAGAAAGCATCCACAGAGAAATACAAAAGTTGTGGCGACTTCACACAGTTTTTGCCACCAGATACCTACGTACGCACTCAAAAGTAAAAAGAAGCTTGGTCCTAAGTACGTATCGGTGCCGGATCCCGATTGAACACGAATGATAAATCCTGTATAACCAATCCAGCCTAAACTTACCCAAAAGACTCTTCGACGATTATCATTCGGTTTCCATGTTAGTTTGCATAAACACCCTGAACATACTTCTACTTAAGACCCCATCCAGGGTGACCCTCTCCCGATACCAATACTGATTGGAAGGCGAACAACATTTTGAAGTTAAAAAAATTCCTGGACCTCTTCGCAAATGGAGGGTTGACTCCAGTAGCTCTACGTAGCCTGGTAAACATTTTCGCTTCTAACTTCACAAAGTCCGAATGCTATTACACGGAGAACACGAGTACATAGCCTAAGTTGATAAAGCATCTTCGTTTCCAATATCTCTGAAAGCCTTACCGAGTGTATTGTTTTGTAATTGTTTTAATTGATTAATAATGTCTTACTATCTTTCTCCTCTCTCTCTCTTCTAGGACATGATGATTTTCCTTTTTCTAGGAGGCGAACGCGAGACACCGAAATGTCAGCCATTCAAAGATCTTCTAGCCTGTTGCTTTGCATCTTTCGACTGCCAAAGTAGACATGGGGGGGGGGCGGGGGAAACCTGCAATCGGAGAAGTAGATGTGACTAAAGTAGGCGAGAAGTGAGCTGGAGGTGTTACCATTCTCTCTGTGTGTAAATGGGGTGGGAAGCATACAAATAGAGTAAAAGCTTCTATTTCTCTCGCTTAGCTTTTTCTTTTCTGCGCAACTGCACACCCGTTATCATAAAATATGCCATAGTCAACGACAGAGGCCTCATCATCACGACATCCTCGTCCACACCATCCCCGCCCGTCGTGACTGACGGAAATGTGAACGGCCCGCTTACCTGGCGCGGAGCTCGCTCGGAGTCCTGCGGCGCCAGGCGTCGCCGCGGCTCTACCCCCGGATGTCCCGGCCTCGCCCAGCCGTCCCAGGCCTCCCATCCGTCCCCGGCCGCCGTGCTTGGCCAGAACGCCTCCTGACACATGCCCCCACCATGGATTCCATATATCGACAACTCTCTAATGGCGGAATGTCGATTCCGCCCTGAATCTTTGGGCGCGGCTCCGGGGAAACATTCCCCGATCACATTGGCTGCATATGTGAATTGCCGCATGCTCTAATTTCTCAGATTCAGACCATTCTGGCTTGGTTCGCTACCACTTCACTTTTCAGTTAGATGTCTTTTCTCTAAACTAAAGAGTCTAAGTATTTCTTTCCTGGATTTTGAATGGAGTTCCGCCTGACAGACAGTTTACAGATGGTGGTCTCAGGAATAGCAAGCTCCTGGATAACTTGGATGTTTTTTAGATATAGGGACTTTTTATAGAAGATAGCAACACAATCTTGGGGGCATGACTTAATTTCACTGGATGCATACAAAGCAATGCTGGGCCTTCCTATTGGGGGGGCATATTGTTTGAGAAACATGATATATAAGGATAATACATATGGCATGATTATGGTTTCCAAACTGAAAGAATCCAATTATAGTGACTATTTATTTGTATAGTTAAATTACCTCTAAAATTAAGTAAAAAATAAGATTTAGCTGACAATAAGGAAGTAAAAATATTGTGTCAGGGTTCCAACAGATGTCCTAATTAAATCATGAATCTCAAGCCAAGCTTCAAAAGAAATCCAGTTATTTATTAGGAGCTTCATGCCAGAAGGGGCAGGTCAAGCCAACTCTGACCTCGTGAATTCGTGCTTTGCCTCTGACCCTGTTTCCCCTCCCCCCAATATGTGTCATCAGTCACATTCAAAAACGAAGCAATTTTGAGAGTTGGAAAAGTCCCTCTTTCTAGCCACTTTGGGTTCCCATGGAGACAGCCTTGGAGATTTGGAATGTGCCCTGTTTTGACTGAGATATCAGCTCCTTAAGGCAGCAACGAAGTTCACTTTCCCATCCCCCTTTCCTATGGCAACTCGAGAATAGTTCAGGGATGCTTTGTGAGTTGACATTCTGCTTCCCTCACTTCCTGAAGGCGACTTGTACAAAGCAAAAACAATTTGAATACAGATATAGATTTTAGGGTTGCGATTCCCCTCCTCCAGGCTTGTTTGGATTGTCTGCATGGCATTTAGCTATGAGGCATTCAGCTTGGATGTTTCTACTCTTTACCCAAGATGCCTCTGATAAGGGATAACCCTTCCACTTGATTAAATAGTGGAGGTGTCTCCTGTCCACCTCGAGTTAAGGATTCGTTGCACCTCATAATGGGTTTGCCCCCATATGACCACTGAGTCCAGGGACTTGTGGGGTAGTGGTCTCAGGGTTGACCTGACCATGGTTTTAAGAGGCTGCTATGGAATAATGGGTGTATCTTAGCTATCAGGGCAATTTTAATTGCACCATGACCAGGTTGATAATCTTTACTACATGGAGAATGGTCCCATGAACTTGGGTTCCAGTTTCTTACTGAGGAGTTTTAACCTCAAGCATTTTGTAGAAAGGTAGACTTTTCCGCCCAGCTGGAATGGTCATTGCGGGGCTTGGTGTTTGTTTGCCTGTTTCTTATAGGTCTGCACAGCCCTAGCTAGCGCCTTCTTGACATTTTTCCATGCTGCTTTTAGCGTCGACAGTCAATCTGTCAAGCTAATTGAGGAGGAGGGATCCCTTGGGTATTCTGGCATTGGGACAAAGTCCAAGCCACTCACTATTTTGAATGGATATAGCCCCATGCTACTATGAACAGGATTATTGTACGCGACCTCGGCGAAAGGCAAGAGGTCTTCCCAATTGGACTGCTGATGGTTTACATAACATCTCAGGTATTTCTCTACTGTAGCTTGTTCAAACGTTCCACCCACCCCCATTGGTAGCCTATATGAAAAGCTGAGCTAAGGCCCTGGGATAGCCCAATAGACCACTGGAACTCCCTCCAGAACTTAGCCGTGAACTGGATTCCTCTGAGATGATTCTTTGTGGTACTCAATGCAGATGGTACTCAGTGCAGGTGCAGATATGTTTCAGGAACAGTTTGGCTAACTGGTAGTCTGAGGGCAGTCCGCTGCAAGATATCAAGTGTGCCTGTTTGGAGAATAAGTCAATCACCACACAGATCACCATATTCCCCCCGCTCTTTGGCCATTCCACAATAAAATCCATTGTGATTTCCTCCCATGGCTTCAGTGGCTCTGCCACTGGTTACAGCAGTCCAGGGGTTTTTTCTGGTAGTTTTTTCATAGTGATAGAGATGGTACAGCTTTCCACATAACTGTCCACATTGGTACAGCTGTTCACATAACTGTCCACATTTCTTTTCATGCTGGGCCATCAGAATTGCCTCTGCACTAAGTGTAAAGTCTTTAGGAAGTGGCCTGCCAAGTGGCCTGCTGATTTGACATTGTAGATTTGTTGGAGGATTAAGGTGCATAGGGACTCTAGAACGTAGAGTTTCATCCCCTTCCATACTAGGTCGTCTCTTCTTGTCAAGATGTGCTGGTTGTCACAGAACCAGGGGTCTGCTAGCAGTTTGTTTTTGAGTTTTGTGGTTAGATCGCTTGTGGGTAGGTCTCACTTGCGGTATTGTCGTCTGGTGGTCACTTGGACTGCTGTTTGGTATGGGGGAATGATGGAGTCTACTATCTTCTCCTTTTCACATTTGTACTGGGACATGCGAGAGAGGGTGTCAGCTAGGAAATTCCTTCCCCGGAGATATATTTCAGCATGAAATTGAATCGGCTGAAATATTGGGTCCTAAAGGCCTCCAGATTTTTATGGTCAATCCAGACTGCAAACAGCCCCCCCCCCTTTCAGTAGGTGGTGGCAGGTTAATAGTGCCCATCTTACCACAAATGCTTCTTTTTCCCATGTAGCCCATCATCTCTCTGTGTCCGTGAGTTTATAGGAGGTGTAGGCACAGGGCTGTAATTTTACCTGGCTATTTCTTTGGAGTAGCACTGCTCCCACTGCCACATTGCTGGCATCTGTTTGGATGATGAGGGGTTGTTCAGGATCCAGATGCTTCAGTACCAGTTTCTTTGTAAAAAGTCCTTTTAGCGTTTTGAATGCCTTTTGGCAGTTTAGATCCCACTGCAGGGATTGCCCCGGGTGGGGCTTTGCCCCTGGGTTTCCTATGTTGAGAAGTTCTGTCATGGGTTTAGCAATTCTCATGAAGGAAAGGATGAATTGCCTGTAAAAGTTTGCAAATCCTAGGAAACTTTGTAGTTGTCTGTGGGTGCAAGGGGGTTGCCAGTCTAGGATGGCTTGTACTTTGGCTGGGTCCATCTCTATGCCCTCATTTGACACTCAATAGTCCAGGTAATCTAGTCGTTCATGGTGAAATTCACATTTTGACAGCTTGATGTACAGGTCTGCCATCAGAGGTTTTTCCAGTACCTGGCAGATCAGGGGTATGTGGTCTCAGTGTAAATGAGGATGGCAACTCGAGAGCAGTTTAGGGATGCTTTGCAAGTTGACACATTGATCAAAATTAGAAAATAAATGTCAGCTGCATTTGAAATAGCTCCAAATGAAAGATATCTATGAAATGTTTGAAGAGAAATTATGGTGCATTTTAACTACTAAAATGTAAGTATCAAGATGAAAATTAGTTAAGTGTTCTTTCATATTAAGAAAATCTGACTCTGAAAATGGGTTACATTAAAAAGTGCTAATCATACCTAAATAAACATCTTAATAAATATAGAATTTAAAATTTTACACATTTTTGGAGTTGATATTTTTCCTGAGGAATTAGATGTTACAAAATAAAATAACTTTATGATATACCTATAATTCCATGAGATTTCAAAAAAACTAATTATACCCTATTTATTCACAATAAATAAAGTTTCGTTGACATGTTGTGATTGGACACATATACCAACTATCAGGAAAGAAGCAATCCCTTAAAATAGAATGAAATGTTTGGTCTGGTGGAAGACAACAGAATTCTATCTTTTCTAGACAGCAGTAATATTTACGATGCAAAAACCCTTCTAAGAATGTACAACTTCCAGGGTCTTGGGAATTATGTCAGGCCCTAATGACCCTTTGGAAGCACTTACCCAGATGACCTCCACATTCATCCATCTTCCAATTTTCAGTTTCTTGATGGAAAGAAAGGGGAAACCTTTCACTGAATCCTTTTCTCTCCAGCGAAATAAATGAAAACTGCTGTGTATTCATTTCACTGGTAATAAACTTGCAACAACTTTAAGTATTCTTACCAACAATAATATCTCACATTGGAAATTTTGAGCAGAAATGTGAGATTTTTACCTTTTAATAGGGTACACATATCCAAACCAGTAATATTTTGGCAGGCAAAAATCCATCTGGGAATTTGAGAGTCTGAAAATTCCTTTAGTGGGTGAAACAAGAGTTCAAATAGTGAAAAGATTCATCCTCCAATCATTGTAGTCTTCACTCTGTCTCTCATCTTAGAATTGTATACCATTATTAACAAAAGTACATGTTTCCCCATACATGTCAGCTCTAAACACATCTGCATTCTTAAAATAAGAGTAATTCTGATGCTTAAACAACTGATTAGATTTTAAACATTTTCACACATGCAGAAAAAGTGAATAGTTTCTGCTTTATTTTTTTATATTTACAGAATAAAAAATGCAAACTGGATGCTATGTAAAATATTGTTTCCTTGCATGTGGCTGTATTTGAAAAACAATAATAATAAATGTCTATAAATGTACATTTGGTAGTTCTGATACAAACTTAAATTAGTCTTCTAAATAAGATCCATAGCAACTTTTTTCAAAAACCCACTATGATTTTCTGATTAAAGGCAAGTAATCTATACTTCACTATTTTTAACAGTAAAATTAACATTTTCTATCATACATAAGTTAGAAGTATCATCATTTGGGTAGAACTTAATGGAACAGTCAAAATTTATTTAATTTACTGCAAGAGCATTTTTTTACATTATGTTCTACATTTGTAAGAAAAATGGAAAAATAAGGCATTCTATGTATTATGTATTAAAACAAAAAATAAACCATGATTTGATGTTATAGATTGAGGTATTCTTTCAGTGTTGTCCTTGGTGTTTCATATGTGCTGTATATATACATTCCTTTCTAAATAACTAACTCACAAGCAAGCTTTTAAAAATTAATTTCAAAAAATGACTGCAAAATTAATTTCAAAAAATGACTGCAAAGTCATTTTTTTCATAGTGAAAATTACTACAGAGAAGAGGATATTCTCAGAAGGTCTAAGTGAAACTATGTATAATTTCACTTTCTCTGTAAAAAAAATCTTCCATTTCCCACCATGTTCTCAGCTAATATAGTTTTCCCCAAATTGATTGCTATCTTTCTAACTCTCAGCTGATAAAAGTTCAGTGATGATTACTCCTGGTATATTAGATGCCCATGACAGAGGACAAACAGCAAAAACTAAGATCAACTATACTTAAGAAGAAATGCAAGAAATCATAAAATATCGAAGAGAAGAAGAGAATGTGAAGAACAATATATAGCTATTTAATCTTGTTTCCCCGGTTACCCCAGTTGGATCAATATACATTGAATAATTTCTTCATGTCCAAAAGTTAGTTACACAGTAACTAAGGCTCTTTGTGAGGTTTTAATTTATTCCAGAAATGTCCTCCAAATCCTAATTTTGCTAAAGCTTAGATTTAATAGATTCGCAATATGAATTATGATCAAGAACGATGCTCTTGTTGTGAACAATTTTTTAAATTACATGTAGCCTGTAATCAGGGGTGGGATTCTACCAGTTAGCACCTATTCACTAGAACCGATTGTTAACATTCTAAACAGTTCAGATAACTGGTTGTTAGAATAAATTAATGGCCTAATCCTGTAAGGAAGGCAGGAAGGAAACATTCTTGTGTTGCTTACAGAAACTGCCTCTTCATTAACCCTTATTTACATTCTTGGCAAGACTAGACTTCCTGTCTCAGGGACCTCTCTGGAGGTTTTTTTTCCTCCTTTCCTGATACTTTGGTTGTGTAGAGTGACCATTCAAAGTTACAATGGCACTGAAAAAAGTGAATTATGACAATTTTTCACCCATATGACTGTTGCAGCATCCCCACAGTCACGAGAGGTCAGGTGAGGAGATGTGTGCCTCAATGTGAGTGATATTGAGTTGGCCATGCCCAGCCAATAACATGACCACCAAGCCATGCCCACCAACTAAGCCATGCCCACAGAACCAGTTGTTAAAAATTTTGAATCCCAGCGCTGCCTGTAATGCTTTAAAATCCTGAAATAATCAAAATGTAATAAGTACAATTGTTTAAACATCTTGTTGATTTTAGAGAAACTGCTAGTTTTATGAATCCATGATTCAGAAATGAATTTCTTTTTATTTTATACATTTGGTTAGTGACCAGCTGCATGATTGAGTTTTATAATAAATATCAATATTGTATCTATTTTTAAAACAAAACCTACCACTTCTGTATACTTTGTGTGTATGTATGTATACAACATACATACACATACACATACACAATCACACATATATATGAATAATTTTTCAAAATGACATTTATATATTTTGTTCAGTTTACAAATACTGGAAAATATATAACAGTTTATACTAATTTCTTTTCATGCTGTTGTTGTATAATAGTAATATTCCATAAGAAATATTTTTATATTCATTATTCCTTTCTAGAATTCTAAATAAGGGGTAGTCATCCTTTTGAACAGACACTTCACATTGCAGATTGTCAGTGTCAAATATTATGACTCTATCTAGAACTATTCTCCAAAACACTAACTCAAAAAGCATTACTCACTTGACTAAAATATCAGATAAAATTATTGATAACCTGCAGGGGTGGGATTCAGTTTTTTAAACAACCAGTTCTGTGGGCATGGCTTAGTTGGTGGGTGTGGCTTGGTGGACATGTGGCTGGGTAGGCATGGCCAACTCAACATCACTCATGTCAAGGGGCACTTCTCCTCACCTGGCATCTCATGACAGTGGGGATGCTGCAACAGTCATAAGTGTGAAAAATGGTCATAAGTCACTTTTTTCAGTGCCATAAACTTTTGAATGTTCACTAAATGAACTGTTGTAAGTCAAGGTATTTACCTGCCACAAAATACAAAAGCTTCTTTGCTTGCCAAAGAGCTTGCCCTTAAATACCAATCATTTAGATTAAAAATAGGGGCAAGCTGGCAATTACAAATCAGCAGGTAGCAAGCACCTTAGGAATGAAATATTTAAAAGGCAGAGCAGTGATAACTTATAAGCAGCCAACTCTTGCCTCATAAGTGAAACCCTTCACAGATGAGGGTCATTTAAAGCTCCTCTAGAAAAAGCAGACACAGGAAAAGCAATTCCTTTTTAATCCATTTCACCCACTTAAAATTACCAGCTGGTTTCACTCACTTCACAAGATATGCCTAAGGAAATCACCCAAGATTTTAAGGGAAAGATCACATGCCCCCAGAAAAGGCCAGAAAAAAAATCACAGGTTGCACCCTGCGTTCTTGAAGTATACCCCAAAAGGACGAATGCTAGATAGTATTAAAGCAGATTATGAAGGAGACCCCCTCCCAAATAGAAAGAAGAAGCAGAAGGAAAAATTCAAACACAATTACAAATAATTAAATCACAAGAGTAGCTGTTGCTTGTTGAAGCTGAATAGGGGGAAATTATTCCCATCAATAAACACAGGATTAAACTTCACCAAGCACAGAATTAACCTTCACCAAAAATTAGTTTAAGACCAAAACTCAGAAAGATATGGAAACTCACGGTTGAATGTCAATCCTTCTAGCTAGCCAAGAAGCCTTGCTGAATGTCACTCATCTTGGTTCCTGTCACTAAAAGCTTTGCTTCATTATTCAATTATTTCTTCAAAGTTGCTGATTGTCCAGGGAAGTATTTCCTTTCAACAGCAGTGTAAAAATCTTAAAATAACCCTTCTCCTTTAAGAAAGCCAAGCCTCACAAGCTCCAGAGACAGGAAGTCTAGGCTATCTGTCAAGAATGTAATAAGGGTAGAAAAAAACAAACTATAGCTTTTCTGAACTGCTAGAAAGTTAACAATGGGTTCTAAAGAACCAGATAGGAACAGTAGAATCCACCCCTGCCTTAAGGGTAAATGTGTTTGCCCTAACTAGTTTTTAGGTTCAAATTAAGTAATCCTGGTTATGTATGTTCAAATCCTGGTTATGTATGTTAAAGTTTGAACTGTATTTCTTTACTATTGGGAAGAATCATGGGGGTGTGGTTATGACTCCTTAAAAAGAAGCAAGCCAGCAACGTTGCTCTCTTGATTCTCGCTCTATGGACTCTCTGGCTATTCGCGCTCTCTGGCATTGAAGATTCCTAATTGCTGTTTGGAAGACTGCCATCGCTCGCACGGGAGGAGAAAAACAAATACTGGATTTGTAAGTGAAACTGGGACCTCGGATATTTCTGCGAACGGACTTGATAAATTGAGTTATCGCCTGAATGGACTGACTATTGTGACACAAGACTACTGGGGACTGTTATTTGACGATGCTATATATTATGTATAAAACTATATTTGTGATAACACAAGCTATATCTTGCGTGTTTACTGTATGTTACAAACAGACAAACTTAGCTCACCCATTTATCTGTGATGCCTGTCTGACTACGCTGCACCATCCTGGTTGTGTGCTTGTCTCCCCTAACCCTGGTGGGGAACCCAGGTTAAACAAGTTGCACCCTGCGTCTTGTTAAGTATACCCCAGAAAGGACAATTCTCTATTGAATATAGTATTAAAGCAGTGTGAAGGAAGACCCCCTCCCCAAATAGAAGAAGAAGCAGAAGGAAAAAATTCAACACAATACAAATAATTAATCCACAAAGAGTAGCTGTTTGCTTGTTGAAAAGCTGAATAGGGAAAATGGATCCCATCAATAAAACCACAAGGATGTAAACTTCACCAAGCACAGAATTGAAGCCTCACCAGAAATTAGGTGTGTGGTAAGACCAAAACTCAGAAAGAATATGGAACTCACGTTGAAAATTGTCAATCCTTCTAGCTAAGCCAAGAAGCCTGCATTTCTGAATTGTTCACTCATCTTGGTTCCCTGTTCCACTAAAAGCTATTGCTTCATTATTCAATTATTTTCTTCAAAGTGCTGATTGTCCAAGGGAAGTATTTCCTTTCAACGCAGTGTAAAAAATCTTAAAATAAACCCTTCTCCTTTAAAGAAAGCCAAGCCTCCACAGCTCCAGAGACAGGAAGTCTAGGCTATCTGTCAAGAATGTAATAAGGGGTAGGAAAAAAACAAACTATTAGCTTTTCTGAACTGCTGGGACTGCTTAGAAAGTTAACAATGGGTTCTAAAGAACCAGATAGAACCAGTAGAATCCCACCCCTGCCTTAAGGGTAAAAAGCTTCATATGCACATTGTTCACCTCCCCAAAAAACAGTTGCTATTTTACAAATCCATTTTAAACAACTACCCATTTCATTATTTCTGACAGCAATCCTTAACAGAATTAGAAAATATAACATCTCTTTCAAAGTTAAAAAATGTTTTTAAAGTGGATATTCATAGGATATCTTAAACATTTACTGGAATCTCCAATAAAGACCTTAAAACAACCTTAAAATGTTAAAATGATAGCAGCAAATCTACAATTAAGCTGATAAATAAAATATATTTAGGGTCTACTGGACTCCCCAGATACATATGTGAAAGGATAGATGTCAGATTTTATTTCCGGGGGAGAATTCATTGATTCCTATGATATTGGTCATGTGATTATTTGATTTCTTTTGAGAATAATAGCAATAACACTTAAATTTATACCATATATCCCTTCATAGTACTTTACCAAGCTCTCTAAGCAGTTTAATAATCAGCATATTAGTTCCAACAATCTAGATCCTCATTTTACCTATCTCGAAAGGATGGAAGGCTGAGTCAAGCTTTGCGCCAGTCAAAATCAAACTCCTGGCAGTCAGCAGAATTAGCCTGCAATACTGCATTCTAACCACTGTGCCATCAATATGTTAATGAATAAAGCAGATTTATGGGGAAATCTTTAAATATTAAAGATTTTAACATCACATACTAAAACTTTGGAATTTGTTAATCAAGCATTATAGCTATTGTCAAATGTGGCAGGGAATAATTAGAAGAATCGCATTGAAAAATTAGAAATCTGATACTTTAGAAAATATAAAGGAATAGTTCTTGGTCATGTGTGATAATGTTTTGGAAAGGACAGTATTTTCTAAAGGAAGTAGCAATATGTGTTATAATGGCAGATTTTGTAATATTTCATAATAATATACTATTCATAGAATTATAATGTATTCATTACTAAATGTGATGTACAAAATATAATGTAATTTTTTTTCTTTCTTAGTTTACATTTTTGATTTTTTTTAATTTAATGTTTTGTTAATTGTGTATCCAACAAATAAATAGTCCATAAATAAAGATTAAGCATTTTTAGTCTTGAGAAAAGAAGATAGGGAGGATATTTTAATACTTCTCAAACATCTGAAAGGACCATGTGAAAGAAGATTAAGATTTATATATTTACTATTTAATGAAAATGCCCAGTTATCAGATCTCTGAATGAGTGGAGATGATGATCTGGATATGAACAAGAAATAGCAAGAAATAATTCCCATGGAGTATCTCCTGATAAGAAGAAAATGGAAGATTGTGTACTTGTTGCTGGATGTTCCTTCCAAAGAGACTCAACCAATACAAACTCAAGGTAAACCACTCTAAACTCAACTGCAGAAAATACATCTTCAGCAACAGAGTGGTCAACATCTGGAACCCCCTACCTGACTCTGTTGTTACAGCCTCAAACCCTCACACCTTCAACTTCACTGTCTACCTTGGACCTCACCCCATTGCTAAGAGGTCCTTAAAGGGGGTGAGCATAAGTACACCAGTGTGCGTACCATCCCTGCCTTACTGTCCCCCATTTATCTATATTTACTTCCTTTGTTCTTGTTTATGTTCATATTTACACTTGTTATCTTGTACATGTTTGAAAAATAAATAAATAAAGGGAAGCCATCATCTATTTATCTGTGGCACAGCCTATTGGGTTGGGTTTTGCAAACTTCATTTTCTAATAACTTTCAGAAATTATCTAGCTATCTATCTCAAAGCTAACAGACATGTTCAAAAAGACAAGTTTGCAAATCAAAGTACATCGAGTGACTTTACCTTCATTCTAGAACAAAGGAAATTTTAATGATTAATTTAAGAATTGAAAGACTCTAAAATAAATGAAAACATCAAAAATTTTAATTCAAGAAAATATGAACAAATTAAAGGACCAGACAATTTTGGAATATTAAAAGTTTTGGCATAAGATTTTAGAAATAATAAATAGCTTATTCGTAGGGACTAAATTGCTTTGTCTACTCTAAATAAATCATAAGAGAAAATCAAGACTTTATGATTCTAGAAATTGGATACTACAGAAGACTAAAGATTCTAGGCATAAAAGAAAAAAGAGACAGCCTTGCCTTTTGCCTTTGGTCAGCATTGCGACAAAATGACAGAAATGATGTGACAGCTGAAATGCTTCAGGAGATAAATGAAGAATGGGGAGAGGAAATAGCAGCTGCACTTCAGCAATGTTCTCTGCTTCTATGGATAGATATGCCTAAAATATATTTTTAAAAATAATTGATGTGCAAAAAGAATATCTTAAAAGATCTACAGGATAAAGGCTAGGTCACACTGGCCGACAGATGCAAAACGTATGCAAAAAGAACACAGCGGACGAGCAAAATTTCGGGGGTGGCTCCATCTGTTGTTATCCGCTCTCAAAAGTGCC
>BHFT01007023.1:0-11768 GCA_004320025.1 Laticauda laticaudata | reverse complement strand
CTATTCATTTCCTTCAAGTCATCAAGTATCAATGCTAACAACTTATCATTCTCTCTTAAAATAAACCAAACATGTCTTTATTCCATACCTCACTTTATTTTTTTAAAATCCTTTCTAGAACTTTATTCCTTCCATTTAAACAGCAAAAATTCAATAAGGGTTATCAGAAATATAAATGTTGCTAAATATATCTATTACACCCATTCTCAATCCTTCCTTTCCATTTCAACATTCCAAAAATTACCATCATTATTTGGCCCTAATCACAAAAACCATTAAATCTCTTAAAATAGCAATCCATTATTTTAACCTTGATCAAATAAATCAATACTGAATTATTTCTTCTTTCTGCAAACAATCTTAATCCATTAAGAAAAAGTCTAGCATCTGCCTTCTCCAATTCTTTGTCTTTTATCTTAAAATTCTTTCCATCGTCTTTGTCAGTGTCCCTGCATACTGCCAAGATGGCAAATCTCGCAAATCTCTCTTGTACTCTAATCTACGGAAATTATCTAGATTGTTCAACTGATTTATTTGTATATATTTTTCCATTTGAAGTAATCATTTTTCATTTGTAAAACCATTTCTATCTCTTCTTTGTAAACCACTATTTTTCATTCAACCTGTAAGTCACTTTTATTTAGTGGGGCATGTTCCTCTTCAATAATGCCTTCTGATATATAGAGTTAAACATCCAAAAACTTCTTGCACCCACAGATCAAATGTTTCCCTAAGGAAAAGCTTAGGAAAGTATTTCAAAACACCCTCCCTAGTCTTCTGGTGAGTAAAAGCAAAGGAGGGTAGACTTGTTAGATTATGATTCATGTGAGATTACAATAAAGATAGAATCAGTATTCCGAGTTGTGCTTCTGATCTGGATTACCTCAAAGGGCTTACAGAAACAAGGAAACCAAGCTGCATAACTACTCTGTAAGCAAATAACGACCCTAGTTTAACGTTTTCCAGTTTTTCCATCTACATCTGGCAGCTTTGTTATTTTTCAACTTTCTCAGCTGCATTTATGAATTGTTTTTCTTCCTTTTTTCCACTCGGACCTGAACTTTATGGCATTTGTTTCAGTTCCAGAGTTCAGCATATCGGTATCATTCTTATACAGATTGCACACCAGCATTCATTCACTTGCTTTCCCCCAAGACTTTTCATCGCCTTTATTTTTAATACCATTCAATCTGCTAGAGATGCCTCACCTCATCATTACTTCCAAAATAATTATTTTTAATTCCCTCAAAATCACTTTGCATTTTCTCTGCCTTTTTAATCTTAACCACTTCTTTTTAACTAAATTCTCTGCAACTATCTTTTTCTGTGTATGCATTATACAGGATGTTTCTCTTTCTTTTATTTTTCACAGGGATCATTCTCTTATATGCATTTTTCACATTCACAGCTTCTTTCATTTCATCATTGAACCAATGTTTTTTTTCATACATTCATACTTCTTTTGCTTCAGTAGCACTCTGTAATACGAATATTTTTTGGTGCTAATCAGTTTAGTAGAATCTTTTTTTCCTTTTGGATCACATTGTTTGAGAATATTGCACATTTCCTCCAAAGTTTATCACTAATTCTCATGTTGCCCTCATTATCTTTTTTCCCAGTAAGATAGAGAAAATGTAGACTGTAGACTTTGTCATATCCATTCACATATAGTATTACCACCTATTAGTAAGGAGAATACCAGTTACTTCTGGCATATATTCATCACTATACTGCAAGCACAACTAAAGTTCAATTATATTTCAATTATGCTCACACTATTCTGTGTCAAAGATATCTANTTAGTAAGGAGAATACCAGTTACTTCTGGCATATATTCATCAATATACTGCAAGCACAACTAAAGTTCAATTATATTTCAATTATGCTCACACTATTCTGTGTCAAAGATATCTAACCTCTGTAAGCTAACATATTGTTCTTCATATTCCATGAAATAGGAGATCCCAAGTAGACCATTATAAGAGGGGGGAAATCATGTAGTCAAGGGCCTATTTTCAATGTTTATTCAGAAACTGCAGATGAGAATATGAGAATGTAGAAAGTTGCCTTATATCAAATCAAGTCATTTGATCCATCTATTCTGGTACTGCCTCTGTTGACTAGCATTAGTAATAGTTTTTCAGCTATTGTATATCTGGAAATTCTGGAATGAAATCTAGCATCTCAGCATACTGTAGAAAGCATGAAGACAGCCTTGAGTGTGGGGTGTATAGAAAAAACTTTTAAATGGCAGCAGGTGTCACTTCAGCAATTAGAGGAACTTGAAGACTTCAAGAGAGCATAATAGCAGATGTCCCCTTATATGTTTCCATTGGGTGTCTCATTAGTTGTTTTCATTGCTCTCTTCAATCATTTTTGTAACCACCTTTTCATTGAAAAATTGCTTTATTGTTTGGCCTGTTTAAAGGATTGTTAAACATTTGTTCACGTTCTTCAGTTCTTCAATGATTTTTACTGAGCTAGGGCAGAAAAGGAGAGTATTAGACTAAGTTATTGGGACATAAATTTGTTCCAAACTGAACATTCCTCATCATTCATACATTTTACACAAGAGTTATTTGTTTGAAGAAGATAAAAAAGTTCTAAATTATGCACATCCTAAAATAAGCAGGAACTGCAAAAGAAGATAAAAATGTGAGTGGATTTGAGCACCTTACAAAAGAGCTGCCTTTCTCTCAATACAATTTGCTGTGATAAACACTAATGGACTATTACCATTCACTGGGATTATGCTTTGGAGGAATACGACATTTTATGGTCTCTGGAGTTACCGATGTATGTAACTCCATTAGAATTACTGGGAACTGCATATAATCCTCTCCACAAAGGAACAGTTGTAGCCCTCAAGATTATGCTACAAATACTTCCAGCCAGATACGAAGCCCAACAAAGAACAGACGGTAAAGACCATGGTGTGGTGTGAAAACAGAACAGCACTGAATTATAAGTAGCTCATCAAGAAAGTGACTAAAGCCTTGCTGAGAAAGACAACTGAGTCTGTCAGGCAATAAAAGCCCATGCAGGCATCTTATAAAGGCAGAGGTGGCTATTTGATACAGTGGTGGGGTTCAAATTCTACTACCAGTTCTGTGGGTGTAGCTTGGTGAGCGTAGCAGGGGAAGGATACTGTAAAATCTCCAGTCAGAGGTGATATTTGCCGGTTCTCCGAACTACTCAAAATTTCCGCTACCGGTTCTCCAGAACTGGTCAGAACCTGCTGAATATCACCTCTCATTTGATAGCTCAGGCTCTCTTGTCTCTAATATTCTATTTAGGCACAGCAGCCTGCAAGTGGGATAGATACATATCATAAGACAAAGTACACACAGATAGATATTTAGAGAAGTCTTAGCTCTCCATTCTTCTTCTAAACACATATGAAGGTTAAAAACATAGAAGGGTGAAAACCTGCACACAAACCCCATTCTTTTCATTCTTATGCTTACATCAACTTCTGACCTGAGATAGATAGGAACACATCAGTCTGAATAAAGATGAATGAGACAGGTGAGTATTCTTTCTTTCTTTCTTTCTTTCTTTCTTTCTTTCTTTCTTTCTTTCTTTCTTTCTTTCTTTCTTTCTTTCACTATTTGTATTTTTAAAAAAGGTTTACTTTTGCACAAGCTTCTTTTACTTTTGCACAACCAGAAGTGGATTGAAGTTAGAAGTATGTATACTTAAAACATGCATACATAAAACTGTGATCTTCAAAACAACTTAAAACATGCCTTTTCCATCAAGTGTAATAAATCACTGGTACAAATAAAGTAATAATAAATAAAAGAAATCATTAAAAGAAAGGTTTTATGCAAGATCTTCTCGAATCTATACTTGCGGTTAAACTCCTAATGATAGGCTTGGTGGCCTGGCATAAAGAAAAACAGATAAGTCCCTTATGGAATCCCTGGGGAGATCCACAGAGCAGCTAAGGGAGGAATTTGATCAGGCCACCATTCAGGATGATGGCCTGTCATGCTGCCCAAAACAGAGAGGGTTCTTGTCTTCTTGGATGACATTCTTATCTACACTGAGACAATGGGTGACCACATACCCCTAGTCTGCCAGATATTGGAAATACTGGTTCTAGAATTCACTTCTTTTTAGGGAAGCAATTACCATATGGCATCAGAATATTAAATAGAACTCTCTACTCAGTAATATTGTAATATTACTATATTAAAATATTTCATTTAAAAAGGAAGACTTGAATTTCTGAGGCTGTTAATCTCAAAAAGGAAGAAGCTGTGGTACTTCAAATTATTTCAGATGTAATTACATAACTCATTCTACTTTTTTCCCCCAGTTACACCTTTTGCTATTTTCTCAGTTTGTTCATCAGCTCGAAAAGGAAATCTGACAGATAGACATTGGAAAGCTTTAGTCAGGGGATACATGCCAGTCGCTAACTAGAAACAACTATAAAAGGTCTCTAGTGGGCTAGTTTAAGAAGCAGAAGAACTATAGTCTACACAATGTTTTGATAAGAGACATTTTTTTCAGTCCAAAACAGCAATAGGGAGTGGAGAAAGCATCTCAGACCTTCACTGATTTTCTGGGATGTAAAGGCAGGGAAAGGAAAAAGTACTTTCAGACTTCTGTTACTGTAAGATTACAATAATAATTGTAATAGTTACAATAATATTAATATTCTTGGTTTTAGTTTGGTAGTTTAGTTTGGTTTAGTTCAGATTTTTGTCTGAATTATCTAGAAGGGCTGACAAGATCAAAATAAGGTGGGAAATGAATGAATATCAATAGGAAACAAAAGACACCACAAGAGCATTCTGACCTTTCAATTTAATTTATGGGAAGATGTAGACATTTGTCATAGATTCAAGGTTTATTTTATTCTTTCTTTGTAGTATGCAAATATAAAAGGAACACTCTTTAGTCTGAAAATAAACGTCAGAAATGTGCAGTCTGATGGGTCCATATATTAATAAATAGTCAAGTTTTGAGTCAAGATGTGAAATATAGTTGTTATGAAAACTGGCATAATTCCCTGGTTCTGATGAATGGTGAAATTCTACATAAGATAAATAACAGAAACATCAGATGTAAAATGTATTCAAGTTTCACTACATCAAACATATATTTGAACATAAAATATATTCATTTTAGAATCTCCTTTATAGGCTTCAGTAGTAAGACTGAACTGACATTATGCTTTATCATGTACCTGTGGCTCACCTCACTATTTTTCTGAATTCCTGGGTGTTTTCCCCAATGACTAAAATGAGAAGAGTAAGAAATATCTGTAAGACTATTTTATTTGGAAAAAAAATTAATTTATCACATCTACGTCTTACCTTTCTTTGGTAACTCCAGTTATTTTGTCTTAAACCCAGTGAGATATATCTGGCTGACTGATCCTAACTCTGCCAGTTTTTTAATCTTAATACTTTTTTAAATGAGAGTTTTCTTATCTGAGGTTTTCCCATGCATACTTCCTCCAAATAAGGCTTCTCTATGTCAATTTTGGCTTATGGCTCTTTTGAAGTGTAGGCTTTAGCTCCCTAATTCCTATGTGTAGGTTGGTTGAAAATGAAACTGGATTAAGACATCTCTTTCTAGATTTCAGCCTTTCTCCATGTCAGTCACAGTGATGCCCTGTTCTTCTATGTAGACCACATGTATTATGGCCCTGCTTTTTTATCTTCTCACATATCCAGGGACAGCAAGAACTAGTTTCCTGAAAGAAGGCGGAGCTTCGTCTCGGTGCTACAGCTGCGATCTCGGGGCTCTGAGATCGCAGCTGATATTTTCGCCCCTCGCCCCATGCGCTACCACCAGTAGTCACTCAACGCGGACCCCTAAACTCGTCCCGTGGATTAAGGAGACGGGGGATTGTTAGATAAAGGGCACAGTTCCCAGCGAGATCCAGGAGATATCGCGAAAATCTCTGGTTCCTTCGTACATGACCGGGATAGGAAGCCTGACTTTGCTGCACGGTATTGAGAGCAATAGAACGGCAGAGCAACTCCAACAACGCTGCTGAAGTCGGGACAGTCCGAAAAGAAAGTGGCCCTCTTGTATCAGCTGGAAGATCAGCTGTTGTCGGATTGGTGTATTTGTAATTGTAATTGGCTGAGCACCGGAAAGACTATCCTGAAACAAAGAAGAAACTGATGACTTTATTTTTGTTTAGACTGGGAATTGGTTAAAGCGGCGTGTTTTGAAAGTGATGTTCAAATTGAGGTTGATTGCTTTCCTTTACTACTTCTTGTTTTCTGAGGACTTTAATGTGATTTTGTATGGTAACCAATTGAATTTTTTCTTTCAGTATATAATTCTTGCTTCCTTTTTGATTGTTATAATTTTCATTAGGATAGAGACGCCTTTGATTTTGTTTCTTATCTTTTTCTTGGATTGTCTGTATACACTTACTCTCTTCTTTGAATGGGGGGGCGAAAAAGTATCCTAGAGGAATAATTTTGCAAACACTGCCAGACTAGAACGCTTGAACAGTACTTTTATGTTGAACTGGGGAGGAAATGGTATAACTACTCCTTCTCAAGGACATTTTAATGTGATTTAAGAATGGAGGGAGAGCAGCACAGAAAATGATATTTATTTACAGGTGTTTTTCCTGGACTGCCTCTCCATCAGATCGATTTCAAGCACTTGAGCTTGGCTTTGAAGCTGGCTGGAGGAAGAGAGTCAATGAGTAGAAGAGCCTTGGATAAATAAATAAAGTGCAGTGTGCCGAGTCCATATATACTTGGTGAGAATCTCTACTCGCCAGCCTTTTTGTATTATTTTAACTTGTAGTAATATTTTTATTTTTGCCTTTTTATTTATCCTGTTTTGCGCTTCTTTGGTTTTGGCCTCTTACTTATTGGATTTTTTCTATTGTTGGATCATAATTGTCTATTCTGTATCAGATGGATTAAAGGTCAATTTCATTTGGTCGTTTAATGTTTTTTTTTCACGAATGGCATTACTTATGGATGAACTGAAAATTGAATTATAAAATATGAACAAGAAGAAAAGCAGGAAGGGAAGGATTCTTTTGGCTCTATTTTTCGTTTCTTAAGAAACTGGCAATTTCGTACATATTGAGAAAGACGTAGAAGAACAGAAGATTGGGATGAAGGGAAGGAAACCCATCCCTAAATGAACAAGCCAACCCACTTTATTTGGGGAAGAAAGGGGGAAAGGAGAGAAAGGAGAAATGGGAGAATTTAAGACTAACAAAAAACAACCCAAAAAAGGGGAAAACAAGGTGAAAAGTGGACACGAACATACAGAAAGCACAGAAGAAGAAGAATTAACACAAGAGGGTGGAGATTAAGAGACAAGGGGGTAAAAAGCGGTAGAGTGGAGAACAAGGAGGAAAGAAGGAAGAGAAGCTACAAAGGGATTTGAAACAAGATGTAAAGAAAACAGAATTATTATTTAGAGATAATGGTGGTAAACATACCAATTGAAAAAGGAGCGATTCTGCAAAGGTACATAAGATTGTTGTTGTTGTACTTTGTATTTGAAATTAATGTTACAAAATGTGGAATAACCTCACCTCACCTCTTATAAAATGGGACAAAATATTTAATGTACTTAGCGAAAATTTCTTTTTTTTAAATAAAATAAATCGAAAATCAAATATGAGAAGATCTGAATATAAAGAAAAAAATGGGAAATTGTCATTGTATAATATTTAAAAGCATAAGGAAATAGGGGGAATAACTGAAGCAAAATCGTATAAATGTTCCATAGCAAAGGCATGATATTTATTTCAGACAAGGATTGTTGTAAAATGTTTAAAGACTTAAATGAATACTAATTTTTAATTGATATAATTTTAAGTTGCTGATGGATGTTGTTTTAATTATATTTTTTTTTTTTTATTTGTTGTATTATATATTAAAAAAAAAGAATTTTTATTTTCCTTGTTTTAAAATATTGAGGTCTATCTTTAGAATTACTACGACAGAATCTGAAGAAATTAATGTGTTATGTATAAGCTTTAAAACTATGGAAAAGGATAAGTCATGATTGAAGGGCAATTATACTCCAATCGGTCATTACAGAAGAACAATTTTGTGTTAATGAGAAAAAAGATAATAGGACAGCTTGAAAAACCAGACAGACAAAAGGATATAAGTGATAATGAATTTTCAATTGGAGATGAGAAAATAAATACACCTCTATGATAGAATTAAAGGAGAGCTGAGAAGAGGTGAGAAGCTATTATAGAAAATGTAAAATAGTGAATAAGAAATGGAATGCATATAAAAGTAAGCATGAACTTGAATTTATGTCGTTGTACAAAAAGATGTAAACTCGGGATCCAAACTGCCGTCCAAAAGAAAATATTTTATGTTCTTATGTTTTGTTGTTTTTGTTTGTAATATGTTTTTGTTTGCTAAAAATTAATAAAATTCTTAAAAAAAAAAAAAAGAACTAGTTTCCTTCTTTTTGATATGTGGTCTTTGAAGACTTTTAAAAAAAATTTTTTTATAAGAGCTTCTTCATTTACTCTGTTTCATATAGGACACTTTCCCACCTGATATGTTCATTGTGGTCCAGCAAAAATACAAGTTTACAATTTTTCCTACTGGTATTACTTGAGCTAGAATGGGAAATGAACAAGAAGAGGACAGGAAGTATTTTTTTGTTTCTGTCATGGATCATAAGAGTAATGGTTGAACTCTTGTCAATTTAAGAGAGAGAGAGGGAAGGAGGAAGGAAGGGAGAGAGGGAGGAAGGGAGGAAGGAAGGAAGGAAGAAGGAAGGAAGGAAGGAAGGAAAGAAGGAAGGAAGGAAGGAAGGAAAGAAAGAAGGAAGGCCTGCTTGTCCACAGGTCTTGCAGCACAGACAGAATATCCAATAGCCAGGTGGATCGGGGGTGTTTACCTACAATGAAATGAAGTATTGCAGACTAATCAGAAAATGCTGCTTGATATGATATAAATTGGAAAATACTGATATTGACATGTACCATCTGTCTGAAATGGTATAGGGTCTTCAACTTGAGCAGGGGATTGGACTAGAAGACCTTCAAGGTTCCTTCCAGCTCTATTCTGATTGATTGATGTAAACATAGCAGAAAAGTTACTTCTCAGTGGTTTGGGGGCTAATAATGTACATTTTTATCCTTTTAAAAAAGGATACTTGCTTTGCTCATGCTGAGGCAATCTAGTCAGGCAGATCACACCTTGCACACAATGCTTCCTTTCTTATATTACAATTTCTCCATTCATCTCTTTTTGTGCTTAGAAATCAGGCTACCTGCATATCTGCTGCTGTGTCAGACAATGCTAGTCAAAAAAAAAAAAAAGATGGACTTCTGGTGGCTCCCTGAGTTTTCTTCTCATCAGGAAGCTGTTCTCTTCATGAATGTATTTTGGAGGACAGAGAGCTAGAGCCAGTGTTGTGATGCCTAGTGCAACTCATTTCATAAAATCACAAATATGTTAAACTTATTGGACCCCGACTCTCCTCCAAACACAAGAAAAATGGTGAGCAACCTATTATGAAAAATAGTGTCTCTTGGATCTTTATTTCATATTTCTTAATTCTAGAATTAACATAAACCCAATCCTTCCAGACTGAATTAGTGGGGAGTGAATTGGTAGCAGTTGTTGCATCATGCAGCATTTTTTTTCATTTTTAATGAAAAACTAAACTTTGCTACTTATGATATTGTGCTCTGTAAGTAAAACATATCTCATAAACTGAAACTATGCAACCAGAAGGAAACATAATGGAAAGGAAATTAATTTTCTTGTGACTTAGAGAAAGGATTCCAGACATATATGATCATGTACCTATCATGTACATCACTTATAAGTGTGAATGCTTGGGAGAGACAAAACTCTGTTATGATCTAATATTGCACTAAATCCTGAAAACATTGTCTGTTTTCTGTATTCTACTTGGCATAAAAAGCTCAGTCATAAAAAAGAGATGAGGTAATGATGCCTCAAGTTGATTAATCCCCACCCTCTTCAGCTTTTCCTCCTAAAATTTGAACATTGTGCCATTGTAGTCTTTATACAGGAAGAAAAGTTATTATAATGTGACAGATATTAAAGGAACCAAAGCTTTGTAAATAGGCAATGATTATGAAGAATCCTAAATTCTCATTCCCCATCTTCTATGCTCAACCTCTTGCAACTGTGATCGTATTTGATTATTTCCACTAATTATAGGGATAAAACTTGCATTGTGGTAAGACCAAACAAGCATATAGAGGCTCTGCTGAAAGGCTGATTGAGTTACAAAAATCTTATAAATGCTGACTCATTTCAGTTGGAGAGGAAAGGGAATATTTTCAAAGCAAATATTTTTAAGAAAAGGAGAACTGAGGAGTCTTGTGGATTTGCCCTGGATGAGGGGGATGACTCAATAGACTTTTGGAAAGACTTTGGCAACCCAACCTTTTGACCAGCCAGAGTGAAAAAATTTATTTGGTGGGCTTTTCTTTCCCACTGAAGTCAACTTCCTCTGACCTATCCTCTTTGTAAAAATTCTGTTTATCCTAAGGAATCTCAAGAATCATCTAAGGCCTGGTTTTCTTAAAAGACTAAACTTTCTTAAAAGACTAAAGTCTAGCCAATAGAACCACAAAGTAAGCAGAAGCTTGTTGGAGTCATCCATTTAATTGGACTGTCATAAAGTTTCTAGGATTTTGCCTGCTTAGACTTCTGAAGGAGACTATTTCTTTGTATTGTGACTTGGCCTCAGTGAAGTTGCCCATGCAATTATGTTGGATGGAAGGCCATGGTGCTGGGTGGGAAAACACACACTGTGGAAGGAATACAATGTTTGGAGCCAAGTGTTTTCAGCAAGGCTTGTGAAGATGTCAGAAAACTTGAATGGAGAGATGGCAGAAAATAAGAAGGAGAGAGGCTACAGAAGAGAAATTGAGAAAGAAGACAAAAAACGTGTTACACAGTTTAAAACCTCTCCCTGCCAAACATGCACAGCTGGGGCTTTCCTTGTCTGGTAGTTGTCAATAATGAGGCACAGGCTTGCTTGCAAGGTTCTCACCTTAACAGGGTGCAGGATTCTCAGCTTACGGGATGAGTTCCCCTGCTTCTTGGTATCCATGTTGGGTAAAAAAGGATCAGTATTGGCTCAAGAGGGATCTAGGAGGCTGCCAGTATTGAATAGAGTGACTGCTGAATCAGTGGGTACAGCACCAGTGGGACCTGATCCATCCATGTCTAGGAGACAGGCTTTGTGATATGACATCTCCACAGCACTCTTGTTGAATTGAATTTCATAGCCTGGCAGAACCAGTTGGTATAACTTGATCGATCCATTGGGCTGAAGTCAGATAAAATAGCAGTACATTAGTGCCAACCCTCTGAACTGGTCTGTTTGGTTTGAAGATGTCAGAAGATATCACATTGTTGCTGTCTCATGGTGTGAAAACTTTCCTTCCATTGAGGAACACCATGGTTAGGCTGTGCATAGAGCATTAGTTGGCCTTAATCTAGCTGTGATTCAACTGAACCAACACTACAAGGAGAGGCTTGGCTAGCTGTTGGAATTTTATTAAAACTCCCCCATAAAAGTGCTGAAGGCAAGTTGTTGTATCTGGCTCTGAAAAAGAAGATCAGGGAATTAATGTAATTAGCTTGTTTCTATCTAGGGTGATTAAACTCTCTTTGGATAGATTCTGGAATAAAGCCTCTCTCATTACTTCATGCAATATCTAAAGCCCAGGTCACACTGAACCAACGGATGCAAAGAGGATGTAAAACGGACAAAAAACCTTGCCATCCGTTCGAAAACGT
>BHFT01007022.1:0-38905 GCA_004320025.1 Laticauda laticaudata | reverse complement strand
GACACAGGCCTAGGTGCTCGCTGTTGTGCCGCTGGGTTGATTGGGCTGTGAGGGTTAAGCCAACAATTTAAATGTACAGATAGCCTCGAATATAGTAAAAAGATGAGGGTGTAATAATCCCAAGGGTTCCTAAAGAGAAATCTCTACTCGGGAAAGAAAGTACCTCACACAGCACAAAATGAAATAGCGCGGCCACGTGATCTTTGTAAAAAAACAATGGCCTCCGGCTGTTAACCTTTTGGCGTGCTCCCCAGCAGCAAATTCCCACTGTGTGGAGGAGTAGCCTCCGACGGCTTCTCCTATATGGCTAAACAGCGAGAAAGGGTGGAACTGTTTAAATCTTCTGTCCCCAAACAACGTTTAGAGCGGGGAAGGAGAATGATACAACTCTGTTGTGAGCAAAATGCTCACACCGCTGTTGCAGATGTAATAAACTCTGCGGCTATCGCAATTGCAGGACGAGAAAGAGCGAAGTTATTAACAGCCACAATAGGAGCAATTTCAATACAACTAGTCTTTGACTTACACTGAAGTTACAACAGGCCTCTCCCATCCCAAAAGATATTTGAGACAAGCTGCTCCCATGGTCATGTAGTTGCATTTTGAGCACTCACTCCTGCATTTATGTCTCTTTGTAATATTCCATGGTAATGTGACTGCAATTTATTTTTGGCAAAAATCCCTCATAACAAACAATGGGTTTACTTAAAGGATACCATTAAATGATACCATTAAGTAACAAACATGAAAGTTTGAAATTTTCCTGACCTGATTTTTTCATGCTTTATTTCAAAGGCTTTAAGTAATTACCTTATAAAATAAAGAATGATGCATTTTCACAAATGAAACTGTTTAAAATGCTGTGCAGAGGACTGTGATTAACACTTACCCAAAACTCCAGAAATACTTTAAATGTGTGAATAGATTTCAAGCAAGCATTAATGGGACTCTCTTACTAATAGATCAATAAAAGAAATCTAGAAAGGCTAACAACGTGGCACATTTCACTGACTATATCTTAGCAAAACATTTTGATTCCTTTGTGATTGGAAGAACTTTGATAATAGCTTCTATTCTATCCTCCTTACCATTGTCTCTATGATCAAGGTATATGGACCAAACAAATTGTAAACCATATCCTAGCAGTGAAATATGGGCTTTATCTGGAGTTTGGTGACACCAAATTGACTGAATTGAATTAATTAACGTCTGTCACAACAAGAATCTTCTGCTTATCATCTGCTTATATGAATTAAATCTTAGCTTTGTCACCTGCTCAAATGTTGCACTGGCACATCTTGTTTTCAGCATCAATAACAGATTCTGCTTAAAAAAATCACATGCTCAAGCCAACATTCATAAAGCCCGTCACACTGCACCAACGGATGGAAAGAGGATGTAAAATGGAGAAAAACACTTACCATCCGTTGATTAACGCGATGCTTCTGTACTCACTGCCTCCGTTTTGCTTCCTCTCTATCCGTCCAGCATCCGTCTATTGACATTTCNCGGACGCGCAGCGTTAGTAGCACGGACAGAGAAAGGATGAAAGCGGATGCAGCACGCAAAGAAAGCATTTAAAATTGAAAAAACGTTCACAGAGGGGACCTATCCGCTCCCATCCGCTTCCATCCGCTAGGCTTCCATTCCGCATCAACTTTCCATCCGCTCTGCGTCCTCCCCCGTCCGTTCCTTTCTGTGCTGTCCGCTCTGGTTATGCAAATTTTTGCCCCTTTTGAGAGCGGATAACAATGGATGGAACATTTTTCTCGTCTGCTGTGTCCTTTTTACAAACGTTTTGCATCCGTTTGGCAGTGTGACAGGGCCATAAGAAGGAGAGATGAACATTTTGCAAAATGTTTCTGTCTTGCTAAAATACAGTGCATATTATTCATATTGACTTAGGTTAAAATGTACATGTACTTTTGTCACAAAATACACTCAGATCATTATTTCATGTCAACATTAAGGCCAATATATCACCTTGTAACATCTTGGATTTTTGGTGCTTTATAGAAATGGAAACTAATTTGATGGAATATGGAGCTAATTGCAAATAATGAGTAATTACAGTGATTTACTCATCATCATTTTCAGTATTCTCCAAACTAAAGGTTTCAGAGATAGAGATTTAAGATAGTTGATGTCTTTTGTTTTTTTTATCAACACTGGTATACAAGACATAGAAAGTCTGTCCCTATGGTGTTGGCCTGCAACAGAAAAGTTGCATTCTCGATTCATTGATTGAACATAGTGCCCATTCTTGGACTGATATGGAAGAATGGCAACGATGTCCAATGTAAATGAAAGAAATACAAGTTACTATTTAGTGAACCTGTTTCTGAACAGTCCAATATCAGGTTGGACTGTTCAATAACAGATCAATAACAGTCCAATATATGGAGAAATATATTAATGCATAATCAATTGAGATACACACATACGGGCAAGGCACAGACAATGGTATAAAGATTATACCATTGTCATAAAAGAAACATGAAAAATGTTAGAGCAAGTTATTGGGTATCTTGTATTGTGAATATAAGGCTTCAGTCCACTTAATATATATCTCTCTCCCTCCCTCCCTCTCTCTCTCTCTCATACACACACACAAACTCACACACTTATTTCTAATTTTTATCAGCTTTCTAATCAGTAGGCTAATGAAGGCTATATTCATATACTCCTATCCATTGTAAACCTGCCATCATTAATTAAATGTATCCAATTATTCTGATGACACAAACATTTTGTCAGATCCGTGTAGCTGTCATTTCTTCAATGGAAGAAGAAAGGGGGGAGGAGACTGATAAAGCTATCCTTCTTGATGTAACCTGAATATATTTAATCTTACATCGAATTTGTATAACCTACACATGATACAATGGAGAGAAGAAACCCAGATGACCAGAATCTATCACCTCTGCGAGAGACAGCCAGGAGATGAAGAGGCCATAAAATTCCACAGTGAGATGTGTCCTGGGAAACTATGAAAAATATCGTTCTAAAAAGGGGATGGGGGGAATTAACATATTGGCTCTTTGTTTTACAAAATACACATCAGGATAAGGAAAGGGGTTTTAAACTCCCTTATCCATTTCTGCATGCCTGAGAGACCTTAGACGCTGCTTTTGACCATGAATGGTCTCATCTCAATAAAGGATTCCTTTTGATATGTTTTCAGAGGTTCATTCTTGTTGATTGAATGGGAAAAGTTCTGTAGCCTGACATAAAGCAGTGTCTGCAATAGAGGTTGACTCTACTGGGGGACCCTGAAAAAAAAAAGGAAAATGTCTGAGTACAGCAAGGACCAAGGGGAAGCTGAATGCTGGGGAGAAACATCGACAGTTACCCAACCAGATACTGACTCGGTGCACCCATCAAAGATAGTGAAACTGCCTATGAAACCTCCACAAAGCCCCGGTGGTCTAAAGGGATAGGAAAGAGAGACAGCTGGGACAGAAGAACCAGGGGAGTAACCCTCACCCAGGGTAATTGTAAACCAGGGTGGAAATTGGAGCTGGAGGCTCTATCGAATCAGGAAGAAGGGAACGAGGAGCCACTGGCTGACGACTGAATGAGATGGTACATAAATCACCTTGTGAAGGAAGCCCTGGAGAACCTCAAGGTGAGGCATACACCAGGACACCAATGCAGGAGAGCAAGGGAACCAGAAAATGAGAGAACCCTAGCTGCTACCCCGGATTCAGCCAAGAATGATCGGGCAGCGGGACAAGCTGAAGAACCAGCAGCCATACCAGGTACCCGGCCCCTAAATGCCCCAGTACAGGGGATTAACCCTGATCAACCCAGAGATATACAATTGCAGAGGAAGGTCCCACCCCTGGGAGTAAAATTCAATGGGGACCCCCAGAAACTAATTAGAAAACTAATCAGTTATTCCTGGTGCAAGTCCTCACCTCCATGCAAAAATACGGGCAGAATTTCCAAACCCAGGGATCCCAAGTACAAGTTGTCACCCTGGCCCTGAAAGGGGCAGCAGCCAGATGGATGGTGACGCTTCACAACGTCAATGCCCCAGAATTAAGGACCTCAACCACTTCATGACAGCTCTACACCACCGCTTCAAAGACCCTCTCGCTGATAGAAATGCCCGAGACTGCATCAGAGTCATAAAGCAAGGCTGTCACCCAGTAGCTGAGTACACCGAGGAATTTTGTGACATGGCTGGCCGAGTCGACTGGCCAGAGGATATCCTAATCTGTTGGTTCAAAGATGGGCTAAATGATGACCTATACACTGCCTGCTTGGCCCGTGGGGCCCCAAACCTCCTGCATGAATGGTACATGATGGCAGAGGAGGTGGAGATAGACATGACTCATAACCGGTACTGCAGTGGCAAGTTTTGGAAAAGATCCCACCCCAAGGGAAATGGGAAGTTTTCAAACCCAAACCACCAAGACTCCAAGAACATCTGGTTGCTTTAAGTGTGGAAAGGAGGGACACCGCACAGCAGATTGCCATTTGAAAACCCCTGCCAGATTGCCATTCGAAAACCAGATTGCCATTCGAAAATCACTCATCAGGGGGAAACCTGGAACATCCAGCCCTCGAGGAAAGGAGACTTTCCTGAGAGGCCGAGTAGCTGTGGGATTCTGATCCCCCCCAACCCAGAGGAAGAACCCCCAATGCTCCGAGGGGACCTGAGCTAGTCCGAAAGCAATCCAGAAGACGACCCGCTGGTAAGCAGCCCAATTGAACCAATCACTCTACCCCAAGACTGTTTATCCCCAGCTGAGGAAAGGGGGAGGAAGTTGCAGCATTGCTGGATTCGGGATGCACCCGATGCCTAATAAATCCCTCCCTTGCAGAGAAATTGGGGAATCCAACTGAAAGAAAATGGAAAAATCCATTGCTTTCTGCCCAATTAGATGGAACTAGCAGCAGGGGAAGGGGGAGCCAGCTAGGTTTACCACAGAACCATTGAAAAATAAGACTAGGGAACATAGGGAGATGTTCATATTCATTGTAGCTCCAGGAATGGAAGACGCTGCTAGTCCTAGTGTCTCACATGGCTATGGAAATGGAATCCAAAAATAAAATTGAGGAAGAGAACCGTACAATTCAGAGAGACATATTATTTCGCAATAAGCTCAGAGGAAAAGGATAAAGAAAGGGACAGAGAACAGAGAATCAGCCATGACCGGACAGTCGGCTGAACCCATTAACATCCCCAATGAATACCAGGATCTGGCCTAAGCATTTGTGAGGAAGCTTGTGATGAACTCCCAACCCATCGAGCCACAGACTGTGCTATCAAAATCCTACCAGGGACTAAACTCCCCAAACCACAAATGTACTGCATGTCTCCCAGAGAACTGAAAGAACTCAGAGCATTTATCGATAAAAACTTAAAAAGGGGCTTCATCGAACCAGCCCAACCAAAAATAGCTGCCCCAGTGTTATTCCACGAAAAGAAAGATGGCTCCATACACTGTATATATATGTATCCACTCCTCCTCATGAAGGACATGTAAGCCTACCTCTCGAAAGGAAAATATTTTTCAAAATTAGACCTATGAGAGGCATATTACCACATCAGAATAAAGGAAGGGGATGAGTGGAAGACAGCTTTTAACACACCATTGGGATGTTACCAATTTAAAGTGCTTCCCTTTGGACTACAAGGAGTGCCTGCCATGTTTATGCAATTGATCAATGAAACCCTTCATGAATTTTTATATAAAGGGGTTTGGTGTATCTTGATATTTTAATCTACATGGAAACGATGGAAGAACACATCAAGCTACTCCGTGCAGTCCTCACAAAACTCTTAGACACTAAACTATATGCAAAACTCTCTAAATGCAAATTCCACCAAGAAAAATGCAGTATAGAGTATCCCACAAGGGAATAGTGATGGACCCACAGAAAGTAAAAGCGATCATGGACTGGGACCCACCTCATACATGCAAGCAACTTGTCCCAAAGCTGCTTTTTCAAAAGAAACTGGGTTTTTTTTTTTCTTGAAGACATTTCACTTTTCATCCAAGCAGCTTCTTCAGTTCCAACTGAATGATGAACTGAAGAATTGAACTTAAGACCTGAAGAAGATTCTTGGATGAGATGCAAAACATCTTCAAGAAAAAAACCAAAGTCCAGTTGCCTTTTGAAAAAGCACCTTTGGGATTGGAAGAATCTATTTGCCATTCACAATTGCCCTTAAATATGTACTCTTTAGCAGGGGTATAACTTTACTACATGTAGGATTTCTTGTCCGCTTCTGAATAGAAGCTAATCTCGAATGCAGCTGTACATCTGTGTCATAGTGAGCTTTCTAATCAGTTATGTCATCATTCCCTCTGAAATCCATGGCAGATTCTTTCCATCCTCTAAATCATCTATCCTTATTTTCAGGAATAGCTAAGGTTTCTGCTTGTTTCTACTACCTTGCCGCATCCCACAAGATAGTTTGAAGTGAAAGATAACGAAAAGTATTAGTTGAACTGATCACAAACAAAGCACACAAACAAAACACACCTCATCACAATTGTTTCTTTAACAGCCATTTAAGCCATAGGCAATTTAAAAAATCTAATAAATACTGTAAAATAAGAGAAGACATACAAGGCATTACATTCCTTAGACAACAAAATTGATGTAGAATAGTGATACAAGAAGCTACCTGATGAACTAGGGATGCCTGGATATACTGTACTGTACAGAGTTTGGGCCAGAGTGGCCCATAACAGAGTATCTTTCCGTTCAGTCACGGGTAATCTAGAGGTAAACAGAGCTGGAAAAACGGAATGGTAACAGAATTAGTCATTTTGGCTATTGTGTTGATGGCTCATGTATTGTCTTTATTTCTTACTGACTTCATAGCTCTTCTGAAATAAAAGTTGCTATGTTGCTAATTGTGACTCAAGTGTTCTGCTTTCTATAATGAAACAGTAAAAAATCTAATTAGTATATCCTCTTAAAAAATGTATACCCCTCTTTTTAATTTTTTTAGAAAAGCAATTCTTTTTATGGAGACAGTGCTGAAGATGACTTCATTCTTTACCAGAGCAACATGCTTGGAATAAATTGAAAATTGCCTTGTTTTGGCTTAAGGAATCAGTGAATCAGTGTTGTAAATGCAGATTGTTTATAATTGCCAACTTTTTGAAAGTCAAACAACAAAAAAAATCAGAGGACTGGAGCCAAGCTCCAATTTCTTTTCCTTGACTTGCTCTTTTTTAAAAAGTTGTAAATGCACGTGGATACACAAAGCATTATGAAATGAGCACACAGGAAGCAAGGGATGGCTTTCATAGCAGAATGACTCATTTATTTCATTTGCTCTAGTTTGAAATTTAATGAATCCAATTAATCATGCATATTTTAGTAGGGGCTTCATTTCAGAATGGTTTTCTAGTGCCACAAATAAAATAGTTATGCCTTATTCATTGGAAATCAGAATGGAAAACCCAAAGACAGATTTTGCTTAATCTTTGGGAGAAGCATTACAATAGGTTGATGGATTTTCTCTGAATTGCACATGAGATTATGGATTTCCAAATGCTCGTAATTTTAACATCCATTGAACATTGTCACCCATGGTTTTGGGGGACACTGGGAAAATGACTTCACTGAAAATGAGAGCATGGGAGCATATAATCCATTCATTTTTTGCCTTATGAATTATGTAGATGTTATAAAATTAAAATCATAACAAACAGGATGTTCTAGTACTAAGTGTCTGCAGGAGACATGAGGACGAGTGATGACATGTCCATCAACTTCCAACACAAATCCTAACAAGTACTTGTATCTAATGTTGAGGCACAGGTATAAAGAGCAGTTTTACAGCTAGCTTCTTTTTTAACCTTTCTAGGAAAGTCTAAAAAAAAAAAAGTTACATACTTATTCCATTCCATAAATACTGTTCTCTGTGGAATTAGTCTTCAGATAATAGTAATAATAGTCAGCCAGAGTTACACTCTGTTTCAGATCTTCTTGCTAAGTTCATTGTGGCTGAAAGTGAAAACAGAGAATATATCATGATTTTGAAAACAGATGGTATCTCTCCTGATTGAGGAAAGTGTTAATAATAAATGTGTGAGATATTTCTAATTCTCATAAAAGGGATATAGTAATGGTTAATAAAGCAATGGACCAATGCAGATTGACCCACCTTCTCAAAAAATGCAAACTTCTCCTAAAATCAAAAAGGACGGAAAAAATGTTTTTTAAAATTGTCACCATAGATCACGGGTGTTAAACTTGATTGTGTCACAGGCCCGATCATGACATATTGTGACATTTTTTACCTTTGCGGAGCCAGGTTGGGTGTGGCTTGTGCCTGACATATCCGGCATGCAGGCTGCCACTTTGACAGGCCTGCCATAGATTGTTTATATATAGATGTCTCATTTGAAAAATATAATACTCATTGTTATTGTTGTGCTGTGGCCTTCTTTCCTTCTAATATTAATCAGAGCTTTAGGTTTATTCCTTAGATTAACTGTTTCCAATATAGGGAGGGACATCAGACAACTTCTATGTCAATGACTGTATCTCACTCTTTAAAAAAAAAGAGCACCCTGGAGGTACCTGATTCTAAGAAAAGCTATAGGCATAACTCTTCCAAGCATCCTGTCACATCCTCAAGACATATAATTGAAGAAAGATTGAATCACATAGGACAAGCAGATAGCACTGAGCAATAGCACTTGGGCTTATATACCACTTCATGGTGTTTTACAGTCTAAATGATTTACAGTCAGCATATTGCCCCCAACAATCTGGGTCCTCATTTAACCAATCTTGGAAGGATGGAAGGCTGAATTAATCTTGAGCCATTCCAAATTGAATTCCTGGAGTGAGCAGTGAGTTAGCCTGCAGTACTGCATTCTAACTGTGCCACCAAGGCTTTTAGATGATTTGCTTTCCTTCTCACAAGCATTGCTAAAGGGTGGGGGGCATCTAACTTACTGTGAAAACAAACAAAGTCTTCATAGTTTTATGCTGAGGTTCCCAAGTAGTTTTCCACAATCCTATTAGATTGTGTCAGTCCTCAAATCACCAAGCAACCTCAGGTAGTTTTCAGCAGATACAATGGTGGTGAAGAAAAACATTTTGAAATCCTTCATTGTTGTGTTGGTAGAAATAACCTTCTGGGTTCAGTTCCAAGTGGGGAAAAAGACACTGGAAACATGGAGGCTATTTGCAAAGATGGTTTAATGGTAGACAGGGCCACATGGCTTGAAGCTCCAAAGTGAAAAGGATGATCACATGCTTCGAGGTGAGAAGGTCAAGAAGGGCTGAGATGCTGAGAGTACCTGGGTTTTATAACCTTTTTTGGGATTTGAATTGGAGTTTGTATTCTGATTGGTTGTCAGACTCCCATGGCACCATGCAGGGGCAACTCTGTAGACTGTCCTGAGTTCCAGGCTTGGTTGAGCCTTGCTGGATGATGATGCACTGAAAGGGCTTTGGGCAATTGCTATAGTTTTACCTGGAGATCTTTGTTATGTAAAGTATTCTGGTCCAGGCCTTAATGGCCCACCCATTAACAAAGGTGGGGATGAGCTTCTACTTCTGAGGTGAGTTTCTGCTCTTGAGTTTCTACTCTTTTTAGGGGAAATATTCTGCCTTTTTAATATTTCTTGGGATATTTCAATTTTCTAGAGAGGTGTGGGTGCTAACTTCCTACAGTTGGAAGCACACTTTCCCGTGTGCTCCATGCTCTTTTTAGGGGAAATATTCTGCCTTTTTAATATTTCCTGGGATATTTCAATTTTCTAGGAGAGGTGTGGCTGCTAACTTCCTACAGTTGGAAGCACACTTTCCCGTGTGCTCCATGCTGGCTCAGGAATTCTAGAAGTCGAATTCCACAGGTCATAAAGTTGCCATAGTTGCAACAGTATTTCTACCCCTTCTTAACAATTGGTTTCAAAAATCTTTCCTGGCCATTGAGGTTCAGGAATTCTAATATCCTCTTTTGCAAAAAGTACATATATGAGTCGTGTTCATATGCTGCCCATAAAAATATGCTTGCTTAGGAAGTCCTTAATAGAGTACATTTAAAAGTAGAGTACATTTGGGTACAAATCATTTCCAATTTGCAATATTACCGTTTTCAGTAATTTTAATTGGTAGATTTTATTATTTATATACATGTTGTAACCAGTTATTGTGAACAGAAGACAAGTCAGCCCCCAGAAATAAAATGCTTGGTCTAAAGTCACCTAGCTCATCTCTTTAGCCTACTCCCAAATTTATATCACTGTCTTTAGCCTCAGTACTCTTTATTTCTGTAACAGGACACTTACCACAATAGAGACAAAAATACAGTTTTGTAGACAGCTTCCAAAGGGCTCTTATGGTCACTTCGGTCGTGGTAGAAGTCATTCTGATTACTTCTAGCAATTTGGAGTATGCATCAACCACTATGAGGAATGTTTGTTTTACAGACAGCACAAATCCTGATAGACCCGTCTGGTTTAACTGGGATGACGATTGGGGTCTCCCATTTGGCGTGATCCACCGGCTCGAGGACACTTCGGGCAATTAATTTATCTAATTGCTCTTCGACTTTGGGCCAGAGGGCAAACGGAACTCACTGTGGCTTGAGGCGAATCAGGGTGATGTTGGGGTCTAAATTAAATGAAATAGGGGTCCCTGTGTACTTGCCCACGTTGTCATCAAAGACATTGCTGAATTCCTGCTCCAGTTCCGCAATATCTGCTGCCCCTGGGGTGGTTTCTGCTGTATGCATGCCGGTGATGGTGATCTATAGTGGCTGGAACCATCCTCTTCCAAGTAGGCTTGGCAAATTCCGGTTTACTATTGTAAGTGGCAGTGTCCCTTGAAATTGGCCATATTTGATGTGTACTGCTTTCTGGCCCAGCATGGAAATGCGGCTGCCCTGGTAGTCTCTGAGTATGATCATCTGTGGTTCCAGCTTGACCTCTTTTGAGGGTATCCCACGATATCATGGATATGTAGGACCCTGAGTCCACTTCCATGCAGCAAGGCTTGCCCTCAATGGAGACTGTGGCCATTACCTTGTTGGCCTCATCGGCATAGGTGTGTCTCACCTGGGTCTGCACTTAGCCAATGAAAGTGAAATGGGCTTCTTCCTCTCTGGCATCATCTCTTCTTTTGAATTTCCCACCAGAGGTCTTTCGCCCTTCCCCTTGGTGGCCATGTTGCCTCTTGGGGGATGATGCCCACCTGCCTTGTTTGCTGGTCAGTTGGACGGCCTGACATACTTCTGCAATGTGGCCTCGGCACTCACATCTTTGGCAGATGGTATCTTTAAATTGGCATGCCGACCGCTGGTGGTTTCCACCACGACCCCCGCATTCTCTGCTTCTGGGCTTCCCACCTGGCTTCCTGGATTTTAGCTTGTGCACGTCTCCGTCATCATCTTTGCTTGCTTTGGAGATGGATTTGCTGTGGTTGGGTGACAATCAGCTGCCGTTGCATGGATCTTCCCCATCCTTCTGATCCGTGCTGCTGAGTTGTTGGAGGACTTTGTGGCTCGTGCCTCATCGATGGCCTCTTTGAAGGACATATCCTCTTGGGCCAAGAGTTTCTTTTGTAGTGCGGGGTTCTTCATTCCCAGGATGATTCGATCTCTGATCATCCCTTTGGTGTCTGGGAACCTGCAGTGTTTTGCTATCCTCCGCAAATCGGCTACGAACGCATTTATCGCCTCCCTTTCTCTCTGGCTCTGTGTATAAAAGTCATATTGGCTTGCCAGGTACGGGGGAGAGGGGCCATAATGTCCCTTGAGTGCCCGTTGGAGCTCGTCCCAAGACAGTCTGCAGGTCGTCCATGACCAGGGCATCTACCATCTCATAGATCTCGATGTTGCAGTAGGTCAGAAACAATGCTTTGTTCTGCACATCGGGGACTGCTTGGAGTCCATTGACTTCCAGGTGTAGGTTGAATCAGCCCATGTAGGTTGGCCATTTCTCCTTTGCCGGGTCAGAGAATGGCCATCAGGCAGTGTGCCAGGTTGGTTGAACATTGTGCCATGTCGCATGGTGGGGTCGCAGTCGTTGCGATGGCCAGTAGAATGGCATCCGAAATCCACGAGGTGTCCTTTGTTGTCTCTGCTGTTCAGGATCCCACCTTCATTGCCAATGTTATGGGTCCATGGATTAAGAGGCAGGACACATCAGGAACCGTAATTAAGCCTTTATTGAAGTTTAAGTAAGCCGCTCAGCCAAGGCAGGCACCAGCTTTTGTAGCCAGTGATGTCCAAAGTTTCAGCCACTGACAAGACTTTATTTCTCCCACCAGTGGCTGGGCCAATGAGTGGAGTTGGCTAACAGACTCCACTCTATGGCCATATTTGGTAATATTTAACAATCTGCAATGCTGAAAAGGTTGGGGAACTCTGCTCTAGTGGACTAGATCACTTTTAAGTGATCACTTCCCAATCCATATCTCCGCTCATGGGGTTTCTTTGTAGAATTTATCATGATTTGCCAGATTTTAAAATATGCAATGTTTATATTTGGTTCTCATCCATCTGCTGCAGAACTTATGAAGATCATGTCAACACAACAATAGAGATAACTTTAGCGACAAATATGTGAATTATTTCCATTATTTCCAGCACAGACAACTTGCCATTATTAATAGATCTGTTTTATATCTTTTCCAGCTCTTTCGTATTATGGTCACAAACCTACTAATTGAAAATATACTGGTGGAAGTTAAAACCCACCCCCCCTCTCCTAGAAAAATGAAATATTTTAGGATATACTAGAAGGGCAGAATATTTCCCCTAAAAGTGAAGTAGAAACTCGGAGAGGAAGAAACTCAGCCCCCATCTTTGTCAATGAGCCATTAGGGCTGAGCCAGTTTATTCTACATTACAAAGGCAGGATTAGCCCCCTACTCATCTCACTACATGGTACCTGGGAAGATTACATCAGCCACCACTCAAACAAGCCTGGGACACAGACAAAGCCTGCAAAGTTAGCTAAGACACCCGCCCCCTGGGAGTCTGAAGCCAATGGGATACATTACACAGGAAACACTAAGGTGAGGCCCAACAGAGGATATAAAACTCAGGCACTCTCAGCATCTCAGCCCTTTTTTTTTTCTTCACCCAACATAGTCCTGTCTACCATTAAATTCTTTCCAAGTAACTGTTATAATTCCAGTGTCTTTTTCCACACTTGGAACTGAATCCAGAAGGATATTTCTCCCAACAATACTTCCATAGATACCAGCATTATCAATTCTAAGAGCTGATGGACCACCATCTACTAGAGTGAATTAAAGGAGGAGTCTTCTAGAACATTTTATGGGATTTCTGTGTATTTTATGGAATGCCACATTGTCTATAATTAAGGAAGCATTCTCTCTCTCTCTCTCTCCCTCTCCCCCCCCCCCTNGCATTCTCTCTCTCTCTCTCTCCCTCTCCCCCCCCCTCTCAATATGTACAAGAGTTTAATATTAAGGCCTCCACCTCCACAGCTTAGGTTTAAATAGAGATACTTTAATAAATGAAACAGGAAAAGAGTATTTTGAATTAACCCTTTTGTTACTTTGTACTTAGCTTCTCTATATAATCATTATCATTTGCTATGAACCTCCAGCAAGAATCAGCAAACTTCATAATGCTGACACAAAATTCCGATCAACTGAACACGATCAGTTGAACCAGGTTCAGCCAGTCTAAATCCTAGCAAGAAAAACTTCTTAGGGTTGTTTTTTTTTTTTTTTTGGTTACAGGAAACAATCTTGCTAGAAAATCATTCCTACAATTCTGTATCTTACCAAACAATCGCTCACCGGGAAACAATTACTGAGTANTAGATAGATAGATAGATAGATAGATAGATAGATAGATAGATAGATAGATAGACAGATAAATTAATAATAATAAAAAATCCTGTTGCAGCCTGTTCCAAACCTACAGATTTTACAAAGTGTCTCGCCTACCGGATCAGATAACAGCAGCCATCAAAGCAATAAATCCCTCCCACCCAGTGGATCAGATAGCAGCTGCTAGCAAAGCAATAACTCTTTACTTGCTGACTCTCAATATTACTTCATTACTTTAATACTTAAACACTAATTACTTCATTACCACAAAACTTATAACTTTTCTACCTCATGACCTGTATCAATGATTAGATAATCAATTTCTATCAAATAATTTATCAATGGATTAATTGATTTATTGTTGTGATTGATTAGTGTGATTAGAGTGTTTAGTGCAAATAGTGTGATTACTGATCAGTGTAAAAAACAGGGTTCATGTAATTTAATTGATTAGTAAAATTAGTGATTTAGTGAATTTAATTGACCAGTGTAATTAATTGATTAGACTGATTGTTACTTAGCAAAATTATTTGACTAGAGAGATTACTGTAATTGATTAACTGGTGTGATATTGGCTATATTGATTACCCAAATATCTTGTTTCATTAAGCAATTTAATCAACGTACTATCTCATCAAACCTATCATGCCAGGAAAAAAAATCCAATGTCAAACCACAACCTAAAGAGAAAGAAATCCCCACTAATAAACCACTAATTGCACATGCTTTATATGCAATGGAACCCTAAAGGATAATGAAAATTCCATCAAATGTTCTCTGTGACAACTATGCTCACTATGGCTGCTTGGGATTACCCAAGCAAATGACTCAATTCCTAGAATCATCCAACCATGCATTTCAGTATTTCTGCCAATCATGCAGACCTAAACTGGACAAATATATTGCCCTGCTTGAAAGAGTTGATACCATAGAAACACAAATAACATCCCTGGACACTTTAAAAGAAAGATTAACTAACCAATTTATTGTCTCCACACCACGAAAGCAACTGGTCCACCTCATCTCAGTAGTCAGACTCATTCCCTCTGGAGATGAGTCCCACCACTGTTGTATTATCTGCAAATTTAGTAATAATATTACCAGCATGTGGGGATGCAATCATGCACCTAAAGAGTATAGAGTAAGACTCAGCATCCAATCCTAGTGTACCAGTGTTAAGAATAAGGGTTGAAGAGGTATGATTACCTAATCTGATCCTCTGTGAGCAGCCAAACAGGAAATCCATAATCCAAAGGAAGACTGAATAGGAACAGGAAAATCCAAGGTCTAGAAGTTTAGACACTAGTCTATGTGGAAGAATTGTGTTAAATGCAGAACTAAAATCTACAAAAAGTCCTCAAATAGGCCCCCCCCCCCCCGCTATTCTAGTTGAGTCAGAACAGTGTGATGCCATAGATCCTCTGTAGATCTATTTTTTCTGTATGCAAACTGGTGTTTTATAAATGTATGCAGAAAGACCAGAAATGATGTGCTGGCAGACTGATTTTTCAAAAGCATTCATGATGATAGAAGTGAGTGGCACTGATCTGTAATCATTGAGGTTATTGATAGGGAACTTCTTTGGCAGTGAACAATGGTGTAAGCCTTCAAACAAGATGGAATAGTGGACTGGGAGAAAGTCTGATGAAGATCCTGGTAAAGAACTCAGCCAACTGATCAGGACAGTTCTTTAAGCACTCGTTAGAGATACCGCAGGACTGGCAAGCTTTGTAGAGTCCATGTCCTCAGAATGCTCTCACCTTCTGTTCCTCCACAATGAGGTGGGGCTATAATTGGCGGTTGTATATTATCTGTCTCCAATGTCTCCACTTCAAAGCGGAGCAAAGAAATGATACAGTTCCTCTGCCAATGAAGCATCCCCTCAGCAGGGATGATATTGTTGGTTCATGTTGGTAATTTGTTAATCCCTCACCACACCTGCCTCATATTATTGCTATAAAAATTATCCTCAATCTTCCTTTTATAATCAGTCTTGGCCTTGCCGAATACCTTTATTCAGACTAGCTCTGGCAACACTGTATCTTGCCCAATCATTGGACCTTGTCCTGTTATGCAAGAGGCGCAGGCCTTCCTTGGTCATTCAGGGTTTCTGATTGAATAGATACTAATACATTTATCCATAGTAGAATAGTATCTGTGCACAAAATATTTGCAGTGTGCTCCTCCAGATAGGGCAGTAAAAGATATCCAATTGTGTTGTCTCAAAACAATCCTAAAATTGTTGGAAGCATCTTCGGCCAAGATTTCACTGACTTTATTATAGGCAAGCTGTCTCCTAAGAGGGATGTATGCTGGTGCTAAATGCTGATAGAATTTAGGGAACACTGCTTTTAAATCAGCTTGATTAAAGTCCCCGCTATGATATGCACAGCATCAGAATACTTATTCTGCTATTACTAACAATGTTATACAAGAATCCAAAGCTATGGTAGTGTTTTCATCAGGTGGGATACAGACTGCAGTAATCAAAACCATGCTGAATTCCCATGGAAGATATATGGGTCTACATTTAAGAGTCATATACTCCCGATCATAGAGGCAGTGGCTGTCTACAGTCTTTGTATTGATACACCAGCTTTTGTTCACATAAAGGCTTAAATCTCCCCTTTGCTCTTGCCAGAATCTCTACTCCTCTCCTGCCAGTGACCTCTGTAGCCTTCCAGCTCAACAGCTGCATCTGAATGAAGCCAAGTTTCTGTGATTAGCAAAACACAGCAGTTCTTGATGAATTTAGTCTTTGCAATCTGTAGCCTTAATTAATCCATTTTAATCAGAAATCTTGCATTGGTAAGAAATGGAATTGAAGGCTTGTATGGAAATTCACTCAGCCTAAAAAAAACCCTAGCATGGCATCCTCTCTTCCTCTTCCTGTTCCTCTTTCTCTGCCTCTTCCTCCTTCCTACAGGGATAATGATCCATGGCTCCCCCAGGGTCCCAGTTGACTCCTTCAGTATGCTATGAGAATGTATAAAATTGTCCATAATAGCCTTTTCACATTTCAATCCAATTTGTAGCAAGGCTTGCCAACTGTAGATGCCTCACAGTATTCAATCAAAGAAAGAATCCAAAACACATACAGAATCATACACACCATACACTGAAAGAAGGAGCGGCCAGCCTCAGCATCCATGTGCACAGCCATTTTGAAAATCTTCAGTCATAATGTTAAGTTGCGCAGAACTGATGTGATCTGATGATTCTGGCTACTTGCAGGGATGGGATTCTACCGGTTCAAACCGAATCAGTAAATCCGGTTGTTATGATTCCCCATAGTTCGGAGAACCGTTAAATCGAGCCTCTGGCTGGCCCACCCCTTTCTTCCAGTTTCTCCACTACCTGCCTGTCAGTCCTTATCATGCATGCGGCATTTCGTGCATGTGCAACACTGCTGCCTGCAGCCTGGTCTTGCATGCCCGCCAGGCCAGCACCTTTAGATTTAACGCACTTCACAGTGAGAAGGATGGGATGAGGCTGCTCGCAGAGAAAGGAATACGGGGAGACGGACAACTTTTCTCCACGCTGAGCTGCTCTTGCCGGAGACTCCAGACAGTTTTGCCCAGCTAAGACTAGATCAGGGGTCCCCAAACTTGGCAAACTTTAAGACTTGTGGACTTCAATTCAGAGATTCTGGGAGTTGAAGTCCACAAATCTTAAAGTTGCCAAGTTTGGGGACCTCTGAGCTAGATTATCAAGAAAGAGAGTAACTTGCAGTGGATGCCTCGCAAAATTTAGTAATACTGCAGATTGGCCATTTACATTGAAATCAGGTGCAAGATTGTGATGGTAGGTAAATTATTGGGCAGTTTTGTTTGGTATTTATTTCAACAGGCTGATTTTAGAAAGCTAAATAGGATCAGACCTGGTAAGTACTTGACTGGGAAGCCAACACAAAATAGAGTGTAGGGAGGAATGGGATTGGGAAGGAAAGAAGGAAGATAAGATAACTTTTTTTAAAACAAACTGTCAATTTTACAGTTAAAATAAACAAACAACACACACACAAATATAGAATAGAAGAAGAGAAACAGAGTTGAGAAGTAAAAGAGAGAAGAGAGAAAAAGAAAAAATAAGTAAAAGTAAAAAGAAATAAAAAAGTGATTAAAAACAATTTCATCTTCGACAGTTTGTGGATCATTATTTCTATCCTTATTTTATGCCATATTTAAAAGTAATATTTAATGCGAATATATAATTACCACTACAATTATAACTTACCTCTTTTACAATTTTATGGAGCCAATCTTTGATCTAACCATTCATACCAGCAGTTCCAGCTCTCATAATACATTGATGTTTCTTTCATGCTAGGGTTAATTTATCCATTTCTACACAATTTAGTATTTTTTGAAACGAGAAGGAATTGTTGGAAAGTGGCAAATAACATGGAAAACCTCAGTCACAAGACTGTGTGGGAAGTTGTAACTAGTCATAAGTGTGTGTGTGTGTGTATGTATGGCTGTCAAAACATCAAAAACAGGTCAAGTAGCTTTGGGGAGGTCAGTTGTAAATTAGAACACTTGCCAAGCAACTGGCCATTAAGCGAGGACCACTTATATTTGGTTTGCCAGTCACATGGCCACCAAGCCATGCCCACACAATCACATGACCACCAAGCCACACCCATAAATTAGGCCATGCCCACCAAACTGGTTGTTAAGAAATTTAAATCCCACTCCTGGCTGCTTGTGTATTATGTATATTTGTCTGCATATAGATATAGCTTTGCATAATTATGTATGATCCTTTTCATTGAACACTAATTCTACCAAGTTATCCTTAACTTCTTAATAGCTTTTATTCTAGTGAAAAGTATGGGAAATAAATACTTAGAAATATTTTTTAAAGATTAGTTTGTCAAGCAATGTTATTTTTTCAGTTTGTTCATATTTTACTGACATTTAGACATTATCAAGAATATATATATTTAGGAAGAAGTTTGAGCTTCTTTGGCGACAGAATGAAATCTGCAATTGTGCACAATTTTGATCTGTGCTCGCCGCTGGAGTGCCCCGAGCTGGCTGGTTTCAGGGCTAAGCCACCCTGTAGTGGGGAGACTGCCAGCAGGGTCAAGGAGAGCCGCATCTCTCCTCCCCAGCTGGCCATTACTCCCTTTCTCGAAGACAATTGCAGCGGTGGTCAGAAATGGCCACCTCAAAGAAGAACTCGACCGGAAAAATGAATTGTGCCAGGAGTAAGATTGAAAGATAAAGAGAAAGTTTTTTGCTAACTGGTAAACGGAACATAAAGCAACAAGATAAGTACCTGGATTGAATGTAGATGAATTATAGAAGAAACAACAGTGTTCCCAAAGAGAAGAACTTTGAAGCCTGCAAATGAAGAGGAAAGGGAAGGACTTTCCTTCTTTTTTTTCTTTTCTCCTATAGATTTGACAATAAGAGATTTAAAGCAAGAACCAGCAAAAATTCCATATCTGAAAACATTAACATGGTATTATCTGAAAATAAAATGTCAAAGGGATAAAAAAATAATAGATTTCTGGATTCTCAAAAATTTTAGAAAGAGGAAAAAACAACAACTAAGGTTGGGATCTGAGAAAGGGGGAGAGACCACTGGAAGGGAAAGGAATTACAGTGAAACTTAAACAAATCCTAAAGGATACATTTTACTGGAAACTTTTGTAAACAGAAGAGAACTCCAGAAGGAGAAAGTGAAAAAGAGAAGCAGAAGAAAGTTTGAACTTATTTGATTACTTGGTGATTTTTGTATTTGTTTTTTTTGCTATTGGATCTAAAGAGGCTAAAATTAATTGGGGGTTGTTTAAAATTTTTTAAAAAAATAAATAGAAAAAAAATGGATCTCTGAAGAATTCGAGAATGGAACCTTAAAAAAAAAACGAGAAAAAGATATGCGCAAGAGAGAGAGGTCTCTTTTGTGGCTTTGGTATTTCAATTTTTTTTTTTTTTTTTTTAGAATAAAAGATCCTCTGAACTATGATAGACAAACAATGAAATGCCATGTGAAAGGACAAGGGCAGGACAAAGAGAAGAAGCCATCTTCACATGCACCAAGTATTGTCTATGTGGAAGAATGAAAGGCGATATGAAGACGGGAAAAAGGAGTAGAAAATAATTTAAGATCTGAAGAAGAACTAACCCCAATAAAGAATTTATGTGGAATAGGTTGTTCTATAAACTAGCTACAGGAAGACAACGAGAAGGATACAGCAGAAGAAATCCTTAGGAGAGAGGACCTAAGGTCCATAAAAGAATGAGAGAAGAAGTCAAGAGGTAATGCTGAGAGAGCAGAGCGAAGACGGAAAGGACGAATATTATAAAGGACAGTGATCAGGACATATGAGAACAGAAAACAGTACAAGACACAGAGATAAATGGGTGAAACTTAATTGAAAGGAGGATTACTGCAGCAGGTAGCATAGTAAGTATTGTTATATAGAAATAGAATATGAAGCTTTGAAAATATGAAACAATGAGTAATTAAAATATGATAGGATAAATCAACTCATTGTAATGTAAATGGAAATGTTTAATAAAATAAACGAACCGAAGGAGAATGAGATATGAAATTCAGAACAGGAGGGAACATGTTAATTTAATGTCGTTAGCAAAAATTTAAGGGAAGGGAATATGAAAGGAACCATGAAATTTTTTTCGAAAAATTAATGGGATAATATTTAATAAGCTTCCTAAGAAGTATGATATGATATTGAAAAGGAATGATTACAGATGTCAAAGGTTATACTTACATTATGATAGAGATGATGGAAATAGGATTATAGTATTTTTATTTTTATTGTTTAAGTATATATACTTTCGTCTTTAAACTTAGGCATATTTAAGAATGTACAAGCAGGATGTCGACTGGAAGTTTGTGTTATGCTGAATGTATAATCTTACGGTTAATTGAAGTAAATAAAGAGTGATATGGATAAAAATTAAAAGATTATAAAGGTGCCTACATATCAAATTAGTAACTACGGGGGAAATTTATTTTTTAAGTGAGAAAAAGAAATGATGAAATTGAAACAGGGACAGACAAAAGCTAAATATGATACTAGAAAAGCGTATTGAAACGTAGAAGAAAGTATTATAAACTGAATTTAGAACAAAGAATGACGATAGATTAAAAGTCGTAAGATCGATGAACAACTCCATGGGAAGGGAAAATAATTGAGAAATGTTTAACATAAAATAAAGATACTGGAAGTAGAACACAGAAGATGTTAATTATTGAAACTTGATTCTGTGTCTCGTTATGGAGAAGTGGACCTAACCCGATCATGCTTTTTTAATTTCCCTCAAATAAAACTAACATTTACTGTGTATTAGTTTTGTGGAAACCCAAATAATTTTTCTATAAAAAAAAGAGAATATAATATTTAAATTTGGAGCAAGTTAATAGATTCTAGAATAATAATCTCTCTGCTAAAAACCATATTACAACAGGTGAAGGCACTCGAGTTTAAGTAAATGACCTTCCAACACTGTAATTTGCTAACCTGAAATCTACATACTAAATCCTGTTTGTTGTCACACACCCAACTATGCCTAAAAATTAATTACTATTGATTGCAAGTAGCCATATGTTCTAAAATATGCAATACAGCACAGGGAAAACAAACTGGAATTCATAGAGTTTATCCCTAACACCTTAAAAGAATGCTTTCCTGTTCAGGAAAAAGTTCTTCAAGGACAGAAAAGATTTAAGCATTTATTAAAGCAATTTATTTCATATTTATTTATTTGTTTTATTAAAGGAAGGTATTGAGCTCATTCTAATATCATTGCTTCGGTTTTTTACAATAAGCCATCTTTTATGCTGAAAGCCAGCTGTTTGTGCACCAATGTAATTACAAAAAACCAAAACTGTAAGTTAATTAACAAAGAATATGAAAAAAGGAAGAAATAGATTATAATATAAAAAGTAGATCTTTTATCATTTTGAAAAACAAATTAGAGATGCAGTAAAGCTTTTTAGAGAAATAGGAAAAAGGAAAAATTTTAGTTACTATTGTCTTCAAAAATATAAATCAGTGTTACTAATGCTTGATAAAGTTGTTGTAGTCTAGATGCAGAGTGTCAAAGGATCCAATTTCAATTGACGCCGCCATAACATTAAGGTTTCACCCTCAGAGGGCCAGTAGCTATGAAAGACGAATGTATGCACAATGGCCACATGGCATCATGGGCTAGTTGCTCCTACAACTAGTCATCGTCTGTCATGGCGGTAGTGACATGCTGACCAGCTGGTGTGCGTGTGGGCTAACTCGCTCTCTCTTGCGCATAAACCTCCCTAATCCTATCCATTATCTGCAGCATTCCCCCAGGGCCCTTCAGGAAAAATGACCTTCCATTCTGCTATGTCTATCTCTCAGTTATCCAACCTCCTTTTGCGAGCGACCTTCTGCTCTATCTATGTGATACTTCCGTCCGCATCACTGGTTATGTCTTCCTCACTCTATATAATAGATTCCGATCTTATTGGCTGACTTCCTGACTCTATCCCTACCCCCTCCCCATACCTGTGTGTTCAAGTGTTCCACGAAAAACGGCGGCCGGACTCCAGGAGTAAAGAGAGCTCAAGGCACAGACATTTCATCAAGAGTTTCATGTTTATTAGAGTAGGTATTGCACATCTGGGAAATCATACCGTGTTTCTCATATAAAGACCGGGCCTCTTATAATTTGACCCCCGAAAAACGCTAGGCCTTTTCACGGGATGACTTCTAATTTCCCCCCGTGCATCTCGGGTGGGTGGGCCGGGTACACTTGGGGGTTCGGAGATCTTTTCCTTATCCTCTGTGCTGCCGTGGCATTAGAAGAAACACCGCGGCAGTTTGATGCAGCCACATTGGCCAGTCAGGGCTCCTCCCTGAACTGGATCCCTTGAGGCAGACACTTGGCTCAGGCGCTCCCGTTGCCACGTCCGAGGGAAGGCGCCTCGCCTGAGAGGATCTCCCCCCTCTCCTCTCCCCACAAGTCTCGCTGCGCCGAGGAGGAGGAGGCTGCAGCCAGTCCTTCTGCTTGCTGAGAGGTAAGGAAAGCTGCCGGCTCTTGCACAGCAAAGCAAAGCGCTGCTCACCTGGCGAGATTTGGAACAAGGAGCAGGAGGAGGGCATGCCATGCACCCGCGGCTTTGCTTTCCCGTGCTCGTGCCCAGCCCGCATGCGCGTGCGGATGAGCAGAGGGTCTGGACAGGAGGCGCTTCACTGACTGGTGTTGCGCCCAGGCTACGCTGACAGGCAAGCCCTTCCTTTCCTGGCAGGAGCACCTCCCGCCGACCCCTCTGTTATCCGTCAGGGTCACACCAGAGCTGTGCGGGCTGGGCACGAGCCGGAAAGCGAGCCGCGGGTGCATGCATGCCTCCTCCTGCCCCTTGTTCCCCAATCCTTCGCCCAGCGAAGCTAGTAACTAGCATGCGAGCCAGCAGAGAAATGCCCAGCAAACAGAAAGTAAGGCACTAGGTCAGAGGGAGCCACTCCCTTCATATTTAGGAGAACCCGGTTTGTAACCAAGTATCCTCAGTGATAGTTATGAGTGACTACCAGGAGAAGGAGGGGTAAGGCATGACAAGATGGGAGCAGGACTGCTGGTGGCCAAGGATTAAACTGGATTTCCCCCTTCAGATACTCCTCCTTCTCATTCCCCATCGCACTTCCCTTCCCTCCTTCCTTTTCCCTGCCTCCCTCCTTTCATTTCCATCGTCCTCTTATTTCCATCTCCTTCCTTCCTTCCATCCATTACACCCCACCCAGCCCACCATCACATCAGTCTCCATCCCTCTGCCCAAAAAAGGGATGAGATGAGGCAGCAGGGCCTGCTTCATGCCAGGGAGCCCCCTAGGAAACCTTATGATAGACAAGCCATTAAGAGGACCAGAAGAAGGCAAAGAGACTGCCAGTTGCTGCTGGTATGCCATGGACTTCCCATTCAGGGAAGCAAGAAAAGCATGCACTGGCGGCCCCGTGAAAGCAGCAACTTGCGGCTTGCAGGGCCAGTGGGTGAGGCAGCCAGCCAATGGCAATTGGAGTGGTGGAGACACTGATGTGGGGCCACAGCGCTTTTGCTGGGGCGTCTTGTGCACTGCTTCTACATAACTTCTGGTGGCCCCTGGTGCCGGAACGATGGTCAGCCTCAGGGCAAGATTGTTCTCATCACATCAGTCTATGCCAGGCCCTGCAGTCTTGGTGCCTCCTTTGTGCAGCGCCAGGCTAGGTGGCTTAGGCTGAACGTGGGGCCATCCCCCTCACCATCTGGTAGGGGCAGCCCAGTGGGCTAGAACTAAACCCACACTTATGGACTGGAATTACCTGTGGATCTTGAGTTTGTATTGAAACATCAGACTTGTACCATGTCTGAGAACAATTAAAGGCCACAAATGTTTGGAAGAAGAAAAATTTCAATATATTCTTTGCTTAGTTTGGAGAAGTAATGAAGTATAAAGCGGCATGACTATATGATTAACATCTGACAATGAATTTAAAGCTGACAATGAATTCCTGACACCTTACATGTAATGGCCCATGTCAACACTGCACCAACGGATGCAAAAGAGGATGTTCAAAAACGGACCAAAAAAAGCTTGCCATCCACTTGAAAAACGCGCATGGCATCTGTTGTGTACTCACTGCATAACGTCTTTCATACGCTCTATCCGCGAGCTCCGTCCACGCTATTTTTCATCCGCTCAAAAAGTGTGAGTGCACAAACTTTTGATGCGGATGAACTTTCCGCCGCGTAAATGTACATACGTGACACAAACGGTCTCAAACGTTCTATGTTCTCATCCGTTACACGTTCTGATGTATCTCTCGGCATCCTCTGGGCAATACAACGCAACTACATTCCGCACAACTCACATTCCGCTCCAGCGGAAAGAGGGAGTGGAATGAAAGGACACGAACGTCCACACAGCTTAGTAGCACAGACAGTCAGAAAGGTGGAAAGCGGATGCAGCTTGGATATAAAGCATTTAAAACGGACCAAAACGTCGTTATTAGGGACGTATCTCAGGATATTTAGGAGGTCTGGAGGATGCCTAGAGTATGTGGAAGGAGCACTAGCGGAAAACCGACATTTTACTAAAAAGGGGGAGGAAATCACCTGCATCACAGGGTGCAGACCTCTTCCAGCCTTGCTCTTGCTCTTCACATCATCCATGATGTCCACCATGGATCATCACACACGCACTTTTGGTAGCGCAATCATCGAACACCAGAAACCAAGCCCTCTTCGATTGTTTCACCTTTCTACGGCAAGAAAGGAGAGTCCAAGAGCCTGTGTGGTCCGAAGATTGATCGGGAGGAAGTGGATTTGGCTCATATGACAAGCTGATGGTGGAGCTGAGGATGAAAGACCCTCGTTGAATTCCAGCATTTCATAGGATGCCACCCCATGTTGACGAAGTTGTGGAGCGTCGAGACCCAGTTGACCAAGCCAAGAACCAAACTTCCGCCCAGCCTGGACCCTGGACTGGAGTGTCACTGACTCTATGCTCCACCTTGCCATTGGGCCACATACAGAAACATGCAGTATGCCTGGAGGGTGCCACACAACACCATCAGGCATTGGTGGTAGAGAAGTGTGGCAGGCCATCATCGAAGAATACCGAGTGAAGCTCCTCCAGCTGCCCCTCCCTGAAGAAGCCTGGAAGAAACGTTGCAGAGCAGTGGTATCAGAGATGGAACTTTCCCGCCACACCATTGAGCCATAGATTGGGGACAGCACGTGGCTGCAAAGCTCACCCAACTCAGGTCCAATATTACAACTACAAGGGGCTTCTTCAGCACATTCCTCTTTGCCATGGTTGATGCGTGACTACAAGTTCATTACATCAATGCTTCAGCAATGGGTCAGCTTCAAGATGCCCAGAGTAGACAACGCAGTGACCTCAAGGAGGGCTGGAATGCAACCTCATCATGGGTTCCCATGCCAGAACCCCCTGCTCTACTTCTCATGGGGGATGACGCCTTCTTCCCTCACGAAACCTACCTCATGAAGCCGTACACTCCGAGATGGCCTCACCCGTGAAGAAGGGTCTTCAACGGACAGTCCTGTCCAGAGGCAAGGGCAGGTGGTGGAGACGCCTTGGCATCCTTTGGCCAACAGTTCCAGGTACTTTTCTCACCCACATGCAGCATTCACCCAACAGACCGGAGGAGGATCATGGAAGTTGCTGGCATCCTGCACCAATTTCTCATGCGCATTGTACCCACCAGTGTTTGCCAGAACAGTCGTGGACCTCCAACAAGGGAATGGGGACATGGAGCCTGGTGAATGAGGCAAGGGCGAAAACCTGATAGATACTGTGGATGGCAAGGCCCCAACAGAGCTTTCACGTGAAGGGAAGAGCAGCGCACCTTCCTTGAACACTTGGTGCAACTCCCCAGCTGGAGCATGGATAGCAAGACAGGATGGTAGTGCTTAATGAGCTTCCTTCAGCGCTGTCTCACCACACGGATGAGATTGCTGCCATGTAGGTTGAGTGGCCCTACAATGAACAGGGCATTTAATAAAGAGTTGTGTTTATGTTGAAATGTGTAGATGGAATGATTACATTGTTTATTGATAATAAAGGCCAGTCCGGCAGTGGCATCTGGAGGGTGACCATACAGTCCCACTGATGCTTGCACTGGAGTTTATCTTCCCACTGCTGATCCTAAAGCCATCCCAGCTATTACCCCTGCCACAGGTATCCCTGCCCATCCCACTGCTATCCTTACCCGATCCCACCAAGCATGCAAAGCTTTTTAAACTATTCTAAAAAGTTTCCACCAAGACGTTTATTGACTAAAAGAACTGAAACCAAGTGTGTAGCAAAGATAAACCTTATTAATAACAAACTGTAACAGCAAAATGAACCAAGAAAAGTTATCCCAAGCAAAGATAAAGTCAAACAGTAGCAATCCAGTCTGCTGGCACTCTTCTCAGTCACTCTGAGGCGCTCCCATAGTCTCAGAGGTGAAGGTCCAGGTGACTGTGGAGGTGGCCTGCTGTGAAGTGCTGGTCTGTGGCACCAATTGGGTGGCCTGGCCCCGAGAGGACAACAGGGGATGGTTGTGGAGGAAAGCTCTCAGAGAGCTGACTCAGTCCTGTGATTGATTGAGAGCCCTTCCTCCCATGACATGGGTTTCAGAGTCCCAAGACCGAATGACAGATGTTCTGGATGGCCAGGGCCTTTGGCGTGGGTGGAGGGAGACGAGTGTAGTGGGCTGTGTCTGGTCGCCATGAGCAGCGTTAGGCGTAGGTGCATCTGTGGCGTGGGTGCATCTGTGTGTTGGTGGCATCCTCCGTTACGTTCGAGTGAACCTGTGCCTGACGACGGGAAGGCTGTTCTGGTGCTGCTGGAAGTCCTGGTAGGCCAAGCCTTGGAAGTTGAGGGCCTGTGAGGAAAGGCCTTGGAAGGGCATGTGACATCACCTGGGTGGCAGGTAGGAGCAGACCTGGACTGGGTAGAGCAGGTTCAGTGGGCCTGGACGGATGGCTGCAGAAAACCTTGAGCCTCTACTTGATCAACCTGGTACTGGGTTTCGGGCATTTCCATGAGGGCTGGTTAACGTAGGTGAGGAAGGGCTTTCGGTTTTGAGGATGGTTATGTCAGTGTGTACCAGCCTGAGAGAGGAGACTACGCTGCTTTTTGATGTGTCCCTGAATCTCCAGCAGACAGTGTGGCTCTGCCCCTCCGGTCTGGCTCTCTGCCTGCTTTCTGGGAGGTTGGAGCTGGGGGTGGACTGTGGGTGGTTCTGGTGGAAGTGCCGTCCCCTTGCTCCCACTGCGTCAGGGAGGTCTGTCCACGCACTCCTCCACGGGCGAGTTGGCCAGCTGTTGGGGGTCTCCGTCGTGGGACGCTCCACAGATACCTGCCTGGACACAGAGCTGACTCTTTGCCAGAAGAGACTGGCTCTCAGCAGGCTGCCTGAGACGAGAGGGTTTGTCAGAGGGGCTGCTCCTCGGTGGCGGATCTCACCTCCAAAATCTGCCACTTTGGCCATCACGTTACTGTCTCCCCGGTCGGTGAGCTTACCGTGGCCTGGGCCAGATTTCTTGAGTGCAGCTTCCGCGTTACCAGGTGTGCATGTGGCTTCACCACCCCGCGAGGACCTCCAGAAGGTTGTACCCAGGCTCTCCACCTTCTTTTCGCCAAGCAGCCTGCCTTCCCTTGGTGTTCTCGATAGGAGCCTGCTGTCCCTTCCGCCATAAGGTACTCTTTCCGAGCACTCATCCTCAGTTCCTCTTCGTGGGAGTATTGCCTTCCTCTCCCTCTCGGCGTATGCCTCTTCCTCCCTCTGCAGGACCATTCTGGGCCCTCCATTAGAGGGGCTTCAGAGGTTCTAGGCTGCCCAACCACACGCACGCAGCAGCACCAGCAACAACAACAGTAGCAGCACAAAAAGCATGACCAGCAGACCAGTCAGCTCCACCACCCAGCAGCAGCAGCAGGATCAGCAGCAGCAGAGTAAGCACCAGCATCATCCGCAGGACAGGAAGACACCGCAGACCAGCAGTAAACAGCAGGAACAGCACGAGACCCGGGAGCAATCAGCAGGACCAGGAGCAGGCACCCAACAGAGTAGACACCTCCAGAAGCACCAAGCACCAGGAGCAGCCCAGCAGATTAAGCACCATCAAGAAGCAACCAGCACCAGGAGCAGCTCCAGCAGAGTAAGCACCAGCAGAACACCAGCCACCAAGCAGCAGTGCCGGGCAGAAGTAACACCAGCAGAAGCACCAGCACCAGAGCAGTGCCAGCAAGAAGCACCAAGCACCAGAAGAGTCCAGCCCGACAGCACAAGGCCCCAGCAGTAGCGAGTCAGGCCAGGGAGGTAGGAGGTGGCCCTTCGTTCCTTGCAGGGCTGGCAGCAGATGGCACATGCTTCCTCTTCTTCCCATGTGTTGGCTGGAATGTGTCTGCAGCAGGTCTTTCCTCTGCAATGGGATTCTGCTTGCGAGCTGCATCCTTTTATACTCGCGGGCCTACGCAATGCATCCTCCCGCAGCGCAATGAACGCTTTGCATCTGCGCTAGCATCCGCTAGCCTCCTGTGATTATCCGTTCATCCGCTAGGCATCCGTTCTGCATCCGTTCCTTCCACTTTGCGCGTCGCTTAGCTTGCTCCCCCAGAGCCCTGCGGATGTTCCATCCGTCTTTCCCATCCGCGTAGCTTCCGTGGAGCATCCGCTTTACATCCTCGCTTATCTCCTCTCCCCATCCGTTCCTTTTCCGGTTGTCCGCTCTGTTTATGCAAATTCGGGGCACTTTTGAGAGCGGATAACAACGGATGGAAAATTCTCTCGTCCGCTGTGTCCTTTTTATATACATTTTGCATCCGTCGGCCTATGTTACAGGCCCTTTACACCTCCTTCATTCTTTTGAGAAACCACTCAAAGTAGTTCAACTCAAAGTAGTGAATATATCTCCTTTCTGCCATTTTTCTCACAATCACTATTTTTGTGATGTGAGTTGGGCTGAGAGAGATTGGCTCTAATTCATCCAGCCAGTTTTCATATCAGATGGGATGGGAAGAGTTTCCTAGTTTTTAGCCTGATTAACAACCAAAACCAGGAGTGTCAAACTCAAGGCCTGTGGGCCGAATTCGGGCCCACGTGGCTGGAAGTAGCAAAGGACAGCCTCCTGCAGCAATCTCTCAGCCAAAAGATGCTGCCAGGGGACCACGCATGCCCCCCCCCCGCACACTGTTTTGGCTGGCAAAATGTTGCAGGAGGCCATCCAGGCTGAAAGCTGGCCACGCGGGGGGCACCTGCACCCTGTTTTGTGAGCAGGGTGCTGCAGGAGGCGTTTCCCCACTCTCCCCTAGCTGGACCAAGGAGGAAAACTGCAATGCTGATCCGGCCCTCCAAGATATCCAGTTTGACACACCTGACCAAAACAATGTAGCTCTATTGTATTAAGATACTGTGAAGCATTCATTGCAACATAATCTAGAATAGCACCTTGACCCAGATGCTTTCCTCTACTCTTCTAATAAGTGATGCATTGGTATGTTGGATTTTCTATTTTTATAAAATACTAGCTTAAATAAATGGTGCAAGGTGGTAATGCAAAACAACTACTATTGCTGTGAATATGGAGCATATCTGCATTTAGTCTTCTCTAAATAACTGCTGAAATATTTTGGAATAAACCAAATCTGTAACTAACTGGCTGTTTCACACAGTATAACATTAAACTGCTATATTTAAAACTCTCAAAAGAAACTATCTGAAGACATATTATCATTCTTATTACATGCTAGTAACTTATTTATAGTTTAAGTAAGCTGTGGGGGATCGTGTGAGACTTATAAAGCCACATAATGGATTTTAGATGGGCAACAATTGGATTGTAATGGGATCACAATTCATGGGAATGACACAGAATTAATTTTTGAGTGAACTATGTGTCCACTTAATTATCATGCTATACATGTAACCCAAACATGTTTTCTAGATTCTGAGAAAACATTCTGTGCAGAGCTATTTTGTTTGGATCTGGGGAAGCCTCTTCCCTCTTTTCTTCCTTTTTATCTTGTATGAACATTCTTAATAAGCATGCTATTATTTGTAAATGAAAATTTTTATTTAAAAAAAATATTTAAAAAAAAAACCTTTTCTCTTGAGGTGTAGAAAATCCAGAGTAGAGACTTACTGAAATATTACTGACACTTGAATCTGATTCAGTTTCAGTAATTTTTCTGAAATATATGTAAAATATTTAGATTGTGTCATGCCCCTGTCAGAGTCTGAATCCAAGGAGGAAGATGAACAGCTGACAGGGAGGGGAGTGTGGCTCCATTGGCTGTCGAGGAAACTGGGGAAGGGCAAATTCTGGCTGGGCGGAGCAGGCAAGTGGTAGAACAAGGGAGAGGGAGTTCAGAGGAAGATCCAGGCCTATCCCCCTCTTCATCCTAGGAGACGCAGGGAGGACATTGGGGGAGGAAAGGGCACTGATTCCCTTCATTAGCCACACTTGAGAATGAGAGTTTAAAAGAGATGTAAGCTGAGTGCAGCGTCAGCTAGGAACAAATGTAAATTTATCTTGTGTTGACTATCTTGTGTTGACTTTGGTTATCTGTATTCCTGACCTTCTTCTAACCGGGTTGAATTACTGCCATTCCGTCATGTCTGGAATTCCTTCTCTTGCCCCATCCCTTTCCTCATCTTGCCTTGATTGGACTAATAAGTACAGTTTTTGTTGACCATGTTTTGGGCTTGATTCTTTGCAGCCAAAAGCTATTCCTGGAAGAGTTTTTCTCCAGCCCAGAAGGTAACCAGGTCATTGGGGGCAAAGTTGGAGCTAATAAAATGACTTCTACTGATCATCTGATTGTGTTGCTTTGTGCTACGCCCCGGGTCATCACAGATTGAAGGATTGCATATAAAACACAAATGTGCAACATTCTATCAGTGTTGAGCCCGAAATTGACATATGTGTAGCCATTTTATTTAGCCCTATATCCTAATCTTATATTCCTTTTCTTTCTTTCTCTTTGTTGGTAATAGGGGGAGGGTTTTGGGCTCGCCACATTCCTAAGATGGGAGGAATGGTTAGAGAGTGAGGATTGTTTTGACTAGGTGATTTTTCCTTCCCGTGGGAACAGAAGAGGTCCATGCAGAGACCTGGAGATGGAGATTGATGACACCAGGCAATGTTGATTTACTGCTACTGGGGAATGTGACTTTTGGAGGCTGTTTCTACTTTCCAATATTATGTGGTATAATTCCAGTTTATGTCAGATCCGGAATTATAACAGACCTTGCCAATTTGATGCTTTCCTAAATAAAAGAATGTTTTGGAAGATGGCCTTTTTAAAATGGATTTCATCACTTGGAAACCTGACAATCAGATTCTAACATCCTAATATCAGCCAAGTATATAAGTACTAACTACTCTATTAATGGTTTCTACCCAGATGAAATATTACCAGCTTCTGTGGATCAATGTATCATAGATTAATGTAATAGATATTCTGACCTCATTTCAGGACTTCCACCTTTCTTAGATTGATAGTAATGTAGGAAAATTAAACATTATGATATATAAGATAAAGTTTTCATACAATCTCTTTTGCTGCTTCTTTTGTTCTGAAAGATTCTGAAAATCTCTAACCTGGTTTCCCTGTACAGGATTATGCTTCTTATCATTTCCAAGCTTTGGACAATGATTGGATAATGGGAAATGACAATTGGGCATCATCAGATCCAGAAAATCATTATGATAAGATATGAACAACTGGTAGCTATCAACTGACAAGGATGTATTTTGACCAATTTTCCTTTTAATAAGCATAAGAAACTGAATTTCAGCTCATATCTTCAGCATGTATTTTAATCTTGTTGCTTAAAAAATACTCTTGAACTAATTATTACAATGATTGAATAAAAATGGTAACTAAGCAATAAAAACTATAAATTTATAAGAACAGAATTGAATATGTTTGATGTAATCTTATTTATTTATTACAATTTATAAAGCCACTCAACTCATTGGGAAATGTACACATGAAAATCAAGCAATAAATTAACATAACATTAAACAAATATAAATTATAGATGCAATATATAATACAATTCTAAATTGTCATATGCAACTAAAGATTAATTTGCAGAAGTGCTCTGAACAATGTTACAAAATAGCCATAATTTTAACAGAAACATCACTTCCTTACTGGATTCATAGTTGCTGTTAGATTCCTAATAGATAACCTCTGACTCCTTTGAGAGAAAGATAAGGTTGTGTGATGTGACTGAAATAAACATTAAATTTTAGGCTGACCACATTTTTACACCAATGCTGGGCAGTTCTATGATCTTCTAAGAAGTGTATATATGATAAATAGAAAAATAATTACAAACTAGCTCCATACTAGCTCCATACCTTGCTTCGCTTCGAAACTATGTGGTTGGGCTTATTTTCGGGGAGGAAAATAAGGGGAAAAAATTCTGCCTCTGCCTACCAGCATCCATTGGTATTCATCTGAGTAGCTTCATGTCAGTGTGTTTGGAAAGTGAAAGAATATTTGCTGTGTGAGCAAGGAGACAGCAAGGAGTCTGGGCGTGGCTTAGCTCAACTATTCTGTATTAAAGCTGCTTGGTGCTGTGAAACTAAAAGTGAAATTGAAACTCCTCTCCTCTGCTTGTGTTTTGCATTTGGAAGAGATTTCTTTTCAGGTGGGAAGGGGGAGTAGAACTCCTTGGCATCAGACCATGTTAATAATAATATACGGAATACTAATGCTCTGATGGTCATTTGAAAAATCCTTTCTTAGTGAGCATCTAGAAGCCAAGAGGAACATACGTGCCAAATTTCAAGTTTGTAGGCTTTATGGTTCTGAAGATTTTGTGATGATACATGAATGTATTTCACTTTTATATATATAAACTTTCATAAGTCAATATTTACTTATCTAACACATAAACAGAATGACCATGGGAGGGCAAAAAAGCAATAGGAGCTGGAGCAACTTCTGACTTCCTGCAAGCTTCCCCATCTGGGAAGCAGGAAAGGAGCACCAGAAATTGCAATCAGGTAACCACAATGAAGTTGCAGTGGCCACAATATTACAAATAAAAGATGTTTGAAATTGTGAAAATTTCAACTTAAAAAGACTATTGGGTCTTGGATTTTTACATATTCTTTTGAGGTATATTGATTCAAAACTGTTGCAGTATAATGCATCATTTGTACTAAGGTACAAATAAGCAAAACACAATGAGAATTTTAAGAATATTCAGCAATGCTAGCTCATTTTAACAAATGGAAGAGAAGGTTGTCAATATAAATATTGAGACAAGAAAAGTAATTCTGATGAGTCATAAGCTCATTCACACCTTGTTTCTGTAAGCTTTTAAAAAATATATATAAACTTTGATAGAAAACAAAGATGAAGGCACTGTAGAAGCCTTCTCTATGGATGTGCTGATGGTTTGGAACACTTTACTCCAAGAATAAAGGGGTATATGTTTTATATTTGCATATACTACCTGAATTCTGGGGATGGTGGTTAAGATAGACAAATGATGTTAACAAAACAGAAAATTGTAGCCAAATTGTTACCAGTCTGAACATTATTTTTTTAAAGACTTGCTTTATTTTGCAGTCATAATTGTTGCTTGTTATAATTTGTCTATTAGTCTCTTCCTTTGAATTCTGGCTTAACACTTTCCATTTAGAATGGATAAATATTAACATCTGCAGTAAGCTGGTTGGGTAAGTTGACAATTTGTACACAGTATTTGATACGTCTTATGTTGCCATGTTGATCATTTAATCTGACTGAAATGTTATGCTCAATACAAAATAAATTTAAATGATTGAGATTTGCCACTACACTGTTGTCTCCTCAGCTACAATCTCAGTTGCTGCAATTATCCAAAGTTATTTATAATCCATTCATTCAATTTGTATGGCTATCCATTCACTAAGAATTATAGGTAGCTAATATTGAAACCAATAAAAATAAATTAAGAATAAAAATAGACCAAACAAGCAGAAAATATATAATATCTATAACATCAGGTATTTAATAAGACACACTAATATATACTGATGGTGTATATGCATTGTGTCACATAGCCTAGGGATAATGAAAATGTAATCCTAGAGTTTTTCCCCCCATTTGCCAAACATGATATGAATATATCATGGCCACATTTTTTTCTATTTGCATTTCCTTGACTGTACCTTTACCTTGCTCCATAATATAAGGGACTTTAAGTTTTAATTTAATCATTGCACCTCGTACAATGAAATCAACACCATCTTCAGTGCACATCACTGAAGTTATCATTAACAATACTGGTGTTAAAGTATTTTCTTCCTAAAACTGAAAGAATTCAACAGCTGCAAAAGGTACAAAATCATGAATGGGATCAGAAAAGCATTATTAATATATACTCCCCTCCACATCTGTTCAGCTATTTATTCACTCTTTTTTCCATAGTGGAGCAAGATGAGCTGGTAACTTATTAGAATTGTGCAATAGCTATAAATAGCTCACTCAAAAGCACGCTAAGTACTTTGTGGCCTAGCTTAGTGCAAAAGATAATAATGAAATGGCAGAATGATGAGACAAGTAGTTGAGTTGCAATCATATAGGAGACTACCCATCATTGTCCTAACTCACGACTCATAATTTGGGTCACCCACATAGCCAATCTGATTTATGACTTTTATCATCACAGTTGTTAAATGAACCAATGTTAGCTATGAGTAAGGCTCTGCTGAAAAGTAGAAATGCCAGTTTTCAGCAAAACCATCAGTTATATGATTACAGGATGCTTAACTGGTCACAAATGTGAACTCAGGCAATTATCAGGACTCAACATTGATTGAAAGGCTCAATCAATCCATCAATAACAAGAACCTCAAGGTACAAACTATAATTGCTGTAGCTGTGTGAAAAAGTCCTACACGCTTTACGGTTTATGAATTTTTTTGGATAGCCCATTGATTTTATGATATTTTATGCTAACTGCTATGCAAATGTTTCAATAAATACTGGTGGTTTTTAAATGAAAAGCATAAGCTTTTTGCAATTTGGAGCTGTTTGGATGGGATTATGAATTTTCTTGCATGCTTACAATGCATTCTTACAATGACTATAAAACAGATTAACTGATGCATAACCAGTGGCATACGTGTTGCAATTATTAAGGCTGATGCTAGTGTTTTGTATACATTTTTATTGTTTGTGGCCCTGAAAAGGACCGTTTAGGTAACCAAACATGGTTACTAATATGAAATTGGCCCTATGAAATTGTGACCAGCCCTTATTGCTTATCACCACGGCATTGCTTTGGCATAGACTTGTAAGCTTTTGCACATGATCTTTGGTGACAGTTGTGTGCCAGCGCTGCAATAATGGATTCAATCACTCCTGCTTGGTCTTCAGATGCTTCTTGCATTATTTCATAACCAATCCTGGCCAACAAGTTCTCAATTGGGTTCAAATCTGGCCTCTGAACATGCCAATCTAGGAGTCGAACACTATGCTTCTTCATCCACTCGCTGGGCGGACTTGGCTCGATGCCAAGGAGCGTTGTCATCCTGGAAATAAAAGTCAAGTTGCTGAGCTGAAAAAGCATGTCTTTTCCAGGACTTCAATATATTGCTTGGAATTCAATGATTCCCTGCACATTTGTATCTGACCAATACCAGAAACAGCGATACAGCCCCAGATCATCACATGCAATGGATGCTTCAGATAGATTCAGGAAGTATGGCCTAAATTTCTTCAGCTGGAAATCTTCTGACATACTTATTGCACTGATTCACAGTTCAAGTAGAAATTGCTCTCATCACTGAGATGACCTTGGTCCATTGTTCATTGGTCCACTTGGCATACTTCTTGGACCACGCACATTGACAAGAGGTGTGAGCATCTGTGAGGCAAAGGTTTACTTCAAGCCCTGCACCTTTGAACACCTCTGACAAGCAGGCTGCAACACACGGTGCTTGTGCACACTTTTACATCACATTTCATCCCAAATTCTTGTAATCTAAGGTGAGGTGAGCTTTCTTTCAGTCTTCAAAATGCATTGTAGAGCCTGATCTTACTGTTTTGTTGGCTTTACTGTCTTCCAGAAGCAGAGCCTGTCATCAATTGAACCAGTTATTTTGGTTATTTTCAATCAAATCTGTCACTGTGGTGCAATGGTATTTCACTTTCTTGGCTATTTCTATATAGGAGTAATCCTCTTCATGAAGCATAATGATGCGATGCCACTGCTGTAGTACTGTGTGAAAGGAAAGGCCTTCATCCTTGCTGCAGCCAGAGCTCACTAAATTAAATTTCTCAATGCTTTCCATGCCTATTTATAGTTAGAGTATGACAACATTGGCTCATAAATTTAGCCTCTGTGCATTTTGATTGATCAGCCAAAGCTTGCCTCTGATTGGCTACTTTCGATCCTAAATTCTCTCCAAAATGCAAGATTTGTGTATTTTTAGCAGAATAAACTCACTCAAAACCTTAAAAGACTTTTGGTTATATTAATAAAAATTATGCATCTCAATCGACTACAGAATTTCACCAAAGTACTAATTTTGCATTGGTTTCGATGATTAAACATGTAAATACAGCTTAAAACTGAAAGCATGCAGGACTTTTTCACACAGCTGTAGTTATAATATATAGAGTCCATTTCATCAAATGTGTACATTGAGAAAAAATGAGCATGTCAGTTACAGTATAAAGGGTGTACAATCCTTTCTGTAGCCTCATCCACAAGATTTTTTTCCAGATTAAAGGAATATGCAGTTGGTTTTGTTGCATCGGAAACTTTCCTCGGATTTACAGGTTATATGAAATAGGCCACCAACAGCATTATTTGCAAGAGAAACCATCTTTCCTTAATCTGCTTCCTCCACCTCCTTGTACTTCCAAGCACCAGGAAGTTTCACAAAGTAAAACATTTCGAAATACCAGGCGGAGCCGGAGAAATAAGTAAAAGGCGACTGGGTGGAACTACAGGAAAAACCTTTGGAAATAGGCGGAGCCAAGTCACTGCGACTTTGGACTGTGGGCGCGTGAGCATGACGCAATGATCCCAGTATACCATAGAGACTCTGAACTTTTACGTAGAATCAGGAAGTGAGTTGCGGACAACGGTTAGACATTATCTGGAGTAGCGTCAAGTCGAGGTACAAAATAAGTAGTCGGGGTGGGTGGGAACCAGAAGTGAACGAGAAAGGGACGAAGAAGATGGCGTCGTTCATTACAGTGCAACTAAAGAAAACCTCGGAGGTAGACTTGGCAAAGCCTCTCTGCAAGTTCATCCAGCAGACCTACCCGGGTGGAGAATCTCAGGCCGAACATTGCCGAGCCGCCGAAGAACTCAGTAAGCTGCGCAAAAGCGCGCTCGGGCGGTCGCTCGACAAGCATGAGAGCTCGCTGGAGACCCTCCTGAGGTGAGGCGCGCGGATAAGGTGGGGGGGGGGGGNTAGGGGGGGGGGGGGGGAGAAGGCGCGCGGGCGAACTCGCAGTGAGGCTGCGCGTAGGCCGCGTCCTGGCATGATGAGTTGCGAGCAAGTAAACCGAGCCAGCCCTCGAGCGGAGGCGGGTGCCTTGGATCTCGCCTATCGGCGACAATTGGACATAATACTACCAATGGGTGGGTGAATGTAGTGGTGATGGCTTGGATGCTTTCCAAACAGTCCTATCCGCCTTGAAAAAGAAAAACGATAAGAACGAAAATTACACCGGTTTTCTGTAGTTGAGGGTGGATAAGTAGCTAAGAGTTAATATAAAGGAGCCGACGCTCTACTTGCCATCCTTGAGGGGCGTCTTCGCTAGACATTTTTGAATAGAAGAGACGAGCTCATTTCTGGTGCTTTTGCGATCCTCAGTAGAAGCAGATGCGGGCAGAGTGATGCCCCCAGTTCTTCTAGGTTATGTTTTCTTCCTCCTGGATTTATTTTGTGACTAATATTTGGGCACAACCTCCCCCACCCCCACACTTATTGGGCATTCTGGAAACCAGTTCATTCTTGATTCTTCAGTTGGATTATGTGCATAAATTTATTGAAGGATGTATGAATTCGCCAAAAGATGTAAGATGAATAAAGAACCGGAGACGCCCTCTTACACGACAATATAGGGGAAATGACAAGGAAGTTTATGCGATTGTATATGTGTTTGCGATATGTGCAAATTTTCTTTAATGGTGTTTGTCCTGTGAAATTTTAGATTGTAGTTTTATTTATTAGCTTATCATATTTGAAACGATTCATATGAGATGTTTCTATAATTGCATGAAATATTTAACGAAGTAGAAATTAAAAGTAGAAATTAATCTGTTTTTGAAATAGTCATTTCAATAAAATTATTGAATTGTCACTAATTTGGCAAGTGTTAGATTCCTGCATGATGATTTTGCAAGGAGGCCTTTGCAATTGTGTAAATATATTTACTTCTTTCATGTTCTCATAATATGCTAAATAATTACAACAATAACAACAATAGTATTCTAGAGACAGTTTGAAGATTATGTTTAAATGATAATGTTTCCAACTGAAAATCTAGGGTAGATTAATGTAAACTAGAAAAAAATAACATTTTGATAAATTTTCAGGTTTTCTACTAATATATATATATATATATATATATA